>JAADXX010000296.1:0-31923 GCA_023338025.1 Phytopythium oedochilum | reverse complement strand
GGTTTGCCGTGTTTTGTGTACTCTTTCTCACCGTTTTCTGATAGTTGACGGTAATTTACGGTTAGATTTGTTCCAGGTTTGACGGCAAAACTTTGGGACAAAAGTAACGTATCATATATGCTTGATAAGTCGAGCATTTTTTATATCAATATATTGTATATACTCCTGATTTGTCATCCGTCTCTATCTGTCATCAATATGCACTCTTTGGCGCAAAGCTTCATCGAATGCCTTATTGTTTCCAGGTCCATTTCCATGATGGTGCACGCCTCTTTTCTGCTCGAACGTTTTTCATGGAATTGTGTATTTTCCAGGCCTGGTCCGACTTTTTTCATATTTTTACCCGTCCGTCCAAGTGAGCTGGCTCGGAATGTGATTCGCTGCGCCGAGTCGATAGCATAGATGCATGTAGCGCGCGCGCTTCCTCCCGGGACTGGCGCGTCGATCTGATCGTCACACGTGTACTGCATACTCTTTAGTGCATTTGCGTCGCCGCCACCGCCAGTGCGTGACCATGGCCCTTTAGCGAGGTGGCGAGAAGAACGCAAGCTGAAGGACCCGTCCTCCCAAATTCTGAGTCAGAAGGCCGAATGATGGGCCATCATCGCGCCGGAATTGATCATCGTGCCACGATAGGCAAAAATAGCTCGCTTTTTCATCCAATCAAATCGCCGAATCGGTCTGACTTTTCCAGGGCAAACGAGCCAGACCCGTTCTGATTTAGCCGTGGAACGTTTCGAGATCCCCTGGTTTCTCTTGGTTTTCGTATGCCGATACCACCGCGTCTTTGTCCGTCGTCGCTTGGTGCCGCCTTCTCTGACGACGCGTTCCCTCTCATCCAGGCCGAGAAGAGAAGCTGAGCGCGGCGATGGAGCCCGCCGCCGCGTGGAAGCCCGCGCGCGCGCGCTCGTACAACGAGCACTCGACGCTGCCGTCCTACGGCAGCCTGACGCCGTCCTCGGCCGGCACGGCGCGCCGCCGCCGCCCGCCGGCGCGCACGACGCTGCGCCAGGACGTCTGGACCGTGCTGCGCTTCCGCCAGTCGCTCGCGCACAGCTCGGGCCTGCAGTTCGCGTCCTTCGTGCTCGAGGGCTGCGTGCTCGTGCTCATCCTGCTCAACGTGGTGGTGGCCATCACCGAGTCGTCGGTCGTCGTACGCACCGACCCGGCCGACGCCGAGCCAGGTGCGTGTGCCGCGTTTAACTGCATAGTAACTGGGTGCGAGAGCGCCAGCCATTCACATCGGGCTCTAACTGTCCGTCCTCGTGCCCAGAGCACTCGACGGACTGGTACAATGTGTTCTTGCTCGCGTCGACCGGCGTCTTCTCGATCGAGTACCTGCTGCGCCTATGGTCCTGCGTCGAAGACGAACGATACCACGGCGCCGTCCTCGGGCGGTAAGGACGTGTACTACAGTAGTATTATGACGACTGCTGACTGACGCGCTTGGGAATCGTGTGTCTGTCTCCGCAGCCTCAAGTGGATGGTCAAGCCGCTCTCGCTCATCGACTTGGCCGCGCTCGTCCCCTTCTACCTCGAGATCTGCATCCAGTAGGTAGCGTTCGCTCCCCTGCTCTTCACGCCACCGTTTCTCACTTGCTGTCGCGTGCTCCTAGCAGGATGGAGTCGCTGTCGGGGTCGACGTACAAGGGAGCGCTGTCGCTGCGCAGCCTGCGGCTGCTGCGGATCCTGTCCTTCTTCCGGCTCGAGCGGTCCTACAACGCGATGCGCAACCTCCGCCTCATCTTCTCGCGCAAGAAGGAGGAGTTTTTGGTCGTCACGTACATGGCGGCGGTGGTTATCCTCATGTCGTCCATCATGATCTTCTTCCTCGAGCACGACGCGCAGCCGGCCGTCTTCTCCAATATCGGCGTGTGCACCTGGTGGACGGTTGAGACGATCACGTCGCTCGGCTACGGCGACATTGTGCCCGTGACGAACCTCGGGCGGGGCTTCGCCTCGCTCCTGGCGCTCTGGGGGATCATCCTCTTTGCCATCCCTGGCGCGGTGCTCGGGAGCGGATTCATCGAGGTCATGCTCGAGAAGCAGCGGGAGGAGGACGAGGAGGCATTCAACATGGCGTTCCACGGGTCCGCCACGGCGAGTCCTCCGCCCTCGTTCATCGGTCCGGCGATAGACGACGAAGGCGACCACGCTCTCCCCCCCACGACCCCGAAGGCGGCGACTACGCCGTCGCCCAGGAGGTTCCCGCTCGCGTCTCCAGCCGCCGCAGTCGCGCTGCGCAGTAGCGAGCACCTCCACGAGCAGCTGAGCGCTCTTACGGCGGGGCAGGTACGACGCTCGCTTCCGTCGCTAGGCGGTGCTCGACCGCGACTAACCCGTCGTGCTCGCTCGCTTGCCAAAACACCAGCACCTACTGATGGAGCAGCTGCGAGCCCAGCAGGAGCAGATCGCCGCGCTCTCGAGGCTCGTGGAGGCCGCACTCGACGCCAAGGCGCGCCACCCGACGTGCTGAGCGGGTCTCGGACGCCTCACACCTGTACATTTTATCCTCTATCCCCACTCTCAGCGGCGACGAAGCCTACAATCTATAATGCCCTCGACGCCGACTGATTCGCTCTTGTGCTGATGATCGATAATCGTCCCACCGCAGCCAACCAGCTGACACGCAAGTGCTCCCCAAGTGCCGACGTGACTCGCCAACTGTATGCGACCTTGAAGGGGCGCGAGCGACCGACGTATCGTTGCAACTTCAAATAGAGCTATCCATCCGAGTGACGCGCCGCTCGTACCCCTTCCTCTAAAATTACCGTTGCCAACCCACACCGTGCCCAACACTTCCTGTATATACTTGAGCGAAAGGTCCTGGTACAAAACCCTCTTCAAACTGATACCTGACCGCTCAAATCGGTTTAGAGGGGGCGATCCCTCCTTCGTGGCTCTCCATCGGATTTCCCCTTTCGCGCTCCCGACGGCACGACCCGCAGGCTTCCCCTCCGCCCCCGCCGGTCTCCCTCCCCGTCCTCCACGTACGTACGCGCGCTAATTAGTTAGTACCGAGGGCCGGTCCTCAAAGCGCCCGCAATCACCAGTGCGTCTAACCCGTTGGCGCTGCGTGCAGCTCCGTCGCACATGTTGGTCGCGCGCCTGCGTCCAGCCGTCGCGACCTCTTTCAAGCGCGTGGGAACCCGCAGCCTGAGCATGTTCGGCGGCAAGAAGGAGAAGGCGGCTGCGGCCGCGACCGAGGCGGAGGAGGCGCACCCGCCGCACGAGATCGTCCTGGGTGCGTGCCGTGCTGTTGGCGGTATACTTGAGCGATAGTGGGGACGGACGGCGTGCGCTGACGAGGCAGACCGCGGCTCGCAGACCCGTTCGCCTACCGCCAGTTCGACGACAAGTCGTACCTGGGCACGCAGATCCGCTTCGACAAGCTCGAGTTCGAGAAGAAGATCAACGAGATCTACCGCTCGCGCAGCAAGGAGCTCGTTGACGGGTGCGTCGCGCTCTCTATACTAGCAGCGTCCAGACATTATCAGGCTGCTTGGTGCTCGCCCGCTCTGGACTGACGCGTGCCGTGGACGCTTGGTGCCTGCGTAGATACGCGCCCTTCTGCAAGCACTTGTTCGTGGAGAACTTCACGGACTCGCGCGTCAACATGGTGCCCATCACGCAGGCCAACGCGCGCCTGCTGCTGTCGGACTACGAGGCGCGCGTGCCCGGCGAGCTCCCCGTGTGCGTCTCTGCTGCGCCGCACGATGGTGTCTGCGCGTCTCGCCCGACTGACTGACGGAAGCGCTGTGTCCGACCACCCGCCAGGCTCGTCCGCTGGTTCCCGTCGCACAGCGTGACCCCGCGCGTGGCCGAGTACCTGGACATCATCCTGTACAGCCGCGAGCAGATCCGCAAGGAGAACGCGGCGACGGAGCGCGAGGCGAACGAGGAGCACGACGAGGCGCCGTGGGGCATCGTGTCCATCAAGGCGCAGGACGTTAACCACGAGCTGCCGATGAAGCCCATCACCATGATGCGCAACGCGCTCGGCAAGGAGGAGGGCGGCTCGGGGGTGCCCATCGACCGCGACGAGTACCTCAAGTCGGTCGAGTACTGGAAGCAGCACGCGATCGTCCAGTAGAGCGCTGTCGAGCCGTCTGCATCCCGTGTAGATGCTGATCTGCATAGTGAAGCGACGAACAAGCGGACGGAGGCAGCGCGTGCACGTCCTCTCGATCACCAGAGCCTCGCAACGGATCGAAGTACATGCGTGAGTGTATAGATGGAGGAGTGTGCATATCGTCTGTCTTTCGCGGCTCTCGCCCGGGGACGGTCGGCGCCGCCCGCCTGGCCGCGGCCGTCTGCCTCACGGGTTGGCCTTGACGAACTCGTCCCAGGCAGTGTTGAGCGCCGCGAAGACGCGCTCGGCGATCAGCAGCTGCTCGGCGTTGCGCCCGCTGCTTTTGTCCGGGTGCACGACGATCATGGCCTTGCGGTAGTTCTTCTTGACGTCCGACGGGCTGATGAGCCTGCCCATGTTGACCTCGCTCCACTTGGAGCCGTCCCACATGACCTGGTGCATGGTCGACAGCAGCGTGCGGATGTTCTTGGTGCGGCCGTTGTCTTCGGCCCAGGCCTTGAGCTGCGGCCCGAGCACCACGCCGGCGCTCTCCTTCATGGCCGTCATGGCGCGCGCCGCCTCCTCGCGCTGCCGCAGCTCCTCGCGCGCCTTCTCCACGTCCGCGCGCACCTGCCGCTCGCGCTCCTCCATGGCGCGGCGCACGTGCTCCGCCTTGGTCGACTTGTCCACCAGGTTCGGGTTGTACACGTTCGACCCGTCCGCCGTGGACGTCGAGAACTTCTCCATCTCGGCCAGCGTGACGGGCCCGACCGTCCCGCTGTCGTCGTCGAACTTTGGCTGGTCCGTCGGCGTGGACGACGCCCCGGCCGGCCGCGCGCCGCCCGCCGCGCTCTTCGCCTGGGCCAGCGGGTCCATCGAGTCCAGGAACGAGTTGGCGCTCTTACTGGGCGTGGCCGGCGGCGGCTCGTCGCCCCACGCGCTCGCGCTCATCAGGTTCACGTCGCTCGCAGCCTGCGCGGCGGTCGCGGCCGGCGCCTGGCCGCCCGACAAGAAGTCCTCGAAGCTCTCGGCTGGCGCCGTCTGCTCCGCCTTGGACGCGCCTGATCCCGTCCTGGACGGCGGGCCGCTGCCACCGCGTTGTTGCTGCTGTTGCTGCTGCGGCTGCGGCGGCTTCTGCCCGTCCGAGTACTTGGCGGGCCGGCCCTGGTCGAACCCGGGCTCTGACGCCGACCGGTGGAACGGCGACGCCTCGCCCGTGGCCGCCGCCGCCGCCGCCGCCGCCGCAGCCGAGGGCTTGCGCTTGTGCAGCGGCTGCTGGCGGCCCAGCGGCTGCACCGCCGGGTCGCCGCCGGCCTTGTCCCCGCCGCCGGCAGCCCACTGCAGCACGGGCTTGCGGCGAAAGACGAGTCCCTTGCGCGCCGGCCGCGCGAGCCGCAGCAGCTTGCAGATGACGCGCCCGTTCACGAGCGGCACCTTCTGCGCGGGCGAGCTGATGTCCAGCCAGAAGAAGGTGCCGCCGTTGCCGTTGCCGTTGCCGTTGCCGCCCGCGGCCTTGGCGTTCAGCTGGAAGCGGAAGTGGAAGTCCCGCGCCGCGTGCGCCAGCGGGAAGTGCCGTTGTATGTCGCCCAGCGTCACGTCCGCCGCCGCGCCGCCGCCCGCCAGCGGCACCTTGAACGCGTTCGGGTGCGACCGGTCCTCCCCGTCCTCGCCCTGGATGTAGTAGAACGCCCACACGGACGCCGCCATCGCCGCCGCCGCCGCCGCCGCCCCGACGAAGATGCAGCTTATATAAAGGGGGAACACACTGCATGCACCGCAGCGGTTTTCCGACATGTCGAGTGGACCACACACAGATCAACGACTCTGTATTCGATTAAGTACAGTACTATCCGATAGGTTCAAAAACGAATCTAATAAGGATCGATTTTACATTAGCTTTAGATTTTAATATAGAATGTTTGTTTTGTAGCTACTTTTGTCATTGATGAATGCATTCATTTCTGTCTTTATCAGTTTGATTTCAGCCATTTTTGTAATATTGTAATTGTTATAAAATATATAGCAACATTAATTTATTAATACATTCAGAATTATATATTCAATGTGACTAATTGTTAAAGTTGTGTATATTGTATTGGCTATTTCACGAGATATTTATCTCTAATCAAATAGTTTTGTAATAAACTGATAATATGATAAATCAAATTTACGACTTTTCCGTCAAAAATCATTCTATCGCTACAACAAAAAGGATTTTCCGACTGACTTTCACTGGTTTGGCTGAACTTCGAAGTGGACTGTGCACGTCGCAGCGCGCTCTCACTTTTCTGAGCAGCATGCGGTCGACTGCCGTGGCGCTCGCGCTGACGGGCGCCGGCCTGGCGGTCGGCGTCGAGGCGTCCGGCACGAGCACGGGCTCGACCATCGTCTACGTCGGCATCGGCATCGTGGCGCTGCTGCTGCTGCTCGGCGCCCTCCTCGTGTGGAGGTGTCTGCGTAACCGCGCGCGGCAGCGCGAGTCGCCGGCCTCGGCCACCTACGCGTTCCAGCTGGAGATCGGCGGGGCGAGCGAGGCGGACAGGGAGCGCGGCCAGCACCCGCGTCGCCAGCACGGCAACCACTCGGCCAACCCACAGCATCGAAACGGGCTCGAGCAGCACCACAGAGCGCTGCCTCGCGACCGTGACGCCGTCGTCCAGGCCGCCCACGGGAGCCATGAGCTGCAGCCAGCGAACCCGTACCCCGCGGCGAAGTCGCCTTACTACGACGCTGCGCCGCCCTCACCACCGCCTCCACTGCCAGGAGCAGTCGCACAGTCAAGGCAGCCGACGGGGTACCAGCATGAGCCGCCCCCGGCGTACGAACAAGTGGTGCAGCAAGACAAGAGGGAGCCTGCCGCCCGTCAGGAGCGCAGTGACAGCGTCGGCGAGGGGACCGAGAGCGCAGAGGCTGACAAGGCCAGGGCCGAGGCGCGCGAGCAGGAAGTGCGTGCGCACGTGCTCTCGGTCCTTGAGTCCGACCCCGTCCTGCGGGGGCGGCGCATCGCCGAGACGTCTCTGTTCTTCACGCGGCTGCTGGCTAAAGGCGCGTTCGGCGAGGTCTGGCTCGCCCATTTCGAGGCGCGCAAGGTCGCGGTGAAGCGCGTGCTACAGGAGAAGAAGAGCGACGTGAAGGAGATCGAGAGCTTCACGGCCGAGATTCGGCTCATGGCGACGTTCTCCCACCCCAAGATCGTCCAGTTCGTCGGTCTCTGCTGGACCACGGTCGAGGACGTGTGCGCCGTCACCGAGTACTTGAGCCGAGGCGACCTCTACAGCTTCCTCAAGGTGCACGTCGGCAAGCTCAACTGGCGCGACCACAAGATCTTCCTGGCCGAGGACGTCGCCGATGCTCTCAGCTACCTGCACGGCCTCTCACCCAAGGTCATCCACCGCGATCTCAAGTCCAAGAACGTGCTGCTGGATAATGTGTTCCGCGCCAAGCTGAGCGACTTTGGCATCAGCCGCGAGCGGTCGGTCGAGGACACGATGACGGCCGGCGTCGGGACCATCTACTGGACGGCACCGGAGGTGCTGATGGGCAAGAAGTACACGGAGAAGGCGGACATTTACTCGTTCGGCATCGTCATGTCAGAGCTGGACACGCAGACGGTGCCGTATGCGGACAAGCGCGACGACTCTGGCAAGAAGCTGCAGGGCATGAAGATCCTGAAGCTGGTGATCCAGCAGCACGTGCGGCCGACGCTGTCGCGGGACGTCCCGCCGCAGGTGCGGCAGCTGATCGAGCGCTGCGTGAGCGCCGACCCGGACGATCGGCCGGACGCGCCGGAGCTGCTCGCCATCGTCCGCATCATCGAGGACGACCTGGAGTGAGGCGGCGCGAGCTAGAAGTATGTTGCAGTAGGCAGTGATCGCGGCGTAGAGCCGTCCCAAAAGAGGAGGTGGTGGTACATGTGGCACCACGATTGTCGACACAACGTATTGCACATTCAGCAGCCAGCCATGTTGAAGGTTGAAGAGCGGTGCTAGAACTGGGTGCGAGCGGTGATGCGCAAGGACAGAAGCCACTTGGCGTCCAGAGACCCAAGAGCCTGGCGGCGATCGATCTCAGAGCTGCCTCGCGACGGCATGCGGCGCGAGTGCCCTTGCGACAGCGTGCGTGTAACTACGGGCTACACTGTATCGACTGTACACTACTCATCTACAATACAGTCGCCTGATGGCCCCACCAGTGCCCAGCCAGCCGCTCCGTCGCCAGCCGGCCGACCGACCGCGCTGTCTCGGCGCTGACCACGCGCCGCGCGACGGATGGACATGAGGCGGTCCGCTCGCAGCCTCGAGCTCACAGGCGCGCATCGCCGAGGGGCCGGCGCCCTTCCCAGCCACGTATCGCGACCGGCGGGCCGACCGCGGGACACAGCGGATCATTTGGTGGATGTTTGGCGGCTGGATATTGGAGCACGAACGTCGTCGCTTTGGAGAGATTCTGACTACCGAGGCGCCAGGAATTTACGCAGCACCTAGCCCCATTCCACAGCGAGCGCCTCGTTTCTGTGATATCCAGCGGTCAAAGCGCGGCGACGAGTATAGTGGGGCCAAGTCACGCGGGCTGCGAAACTCGTGACGTTACACGTCCGGCCCGGCTCTGTCCCGTACTGTACGTATTTCCACGCTGACTGGATCAACCGGAATTACGCATCCCCGCGGCTTCACCCTCCTAAACCACGCATCTACTCGTTTAATTATGGAGAAATTTCAGCAATGACCCATTAGGCGCGTGGAAGGAATCCGCCCTTCGCGGAGAACAGCGCCGCGGTCGCGCCATTGTGTGTTTGTTCCCGCCGAGGCCTTCCTCGAACGCGCGCGCTTCTTATTCCCCCCTCGTGTGTTCCGGCCCGGAACTTCTGGGGAAGGTAGCACCGCTCGCTGCCGTCTTATCACCCAGCCACCCAACCACCCACCCACCCAAGTCGGCGCGAGTAAGAAGGAAGAGTCGAGCCGGCAGCCATGGGCATGTGCCAGTCGAGCAGCAAGAGCGCCAACGCCGCGTTCCCGGACACGATCACGCTGCCGGGACCGAGCTCGCGGCTGGACATGGGCGACGGCCACCGCCACCCGCAGCAGCAGCGCGCGCCGCCGCCGCGGAGCGCCAACCCGTACGACGTGCACCCTGGCGCTGGCGACCGGCGGCCAAAGCCCACTCCGGCGCCCCAGCAGCGCAACGGCGGGGCCTACGACCGCCGCGCGCCGGGCGAGAACGGCTACCGGCGCGACGGGAGCGACCCTGCGCGCCCGCGCAACGGGTCGGTGCCCAAGCCGCGCGCGCCGCCGCAGCAGCAGCCGCAGTACCACCAGCAGCAGCAGCACAAGTACGAGCCGCAGCGCAACGGCAGCGGCGGCAACCAGGCGAACGGACACCGCGCGTCGCCAGCCGCGGCCGCGGCCAACGACAGGAACGCGGACGCGCTGAACCGGTCGCGGCAGGTGGCGGCGCGCGTGCTGGAGGAGTTCCAGGCCAACCCGTCGCTCGGCAAGGAGCGCATCCCGTACTCGTCGCTGTACTTCACGCGCGTGCTGTCTAAAGGCGCGTTCGGCGAGGTCTGGCTCGCGCAGCTCGAGAACCGGCAGGTGGCCGTCAAGCGCATCCTGAACGAGAAGAAGAACGACGAGAAGGAGATCGAGTGCTTCGGCGCCGAGATCAAGCTCATGGCCAGCTTCTCGCACTCCAAGATCGTCGAGTTCGTCGGCGTATCGTGGAGCGCCACCAACGACCTCTGCGCCGTGACCGAGTACATGGCCAAGGGCGACCTCTACGGCTTCCTCAAGCGCCGCGTCGGCCAGCTCAACTGGCGCGACCACAAGATTTTCCTGGCCGAGGACGTCGCCGATGCGATCGGCTACCTGCACGGCTTGTCGCCCAAGGTCATCCACCGCGACCTCAAGTCCAAGAACATTCTGCTGGACGACGCGTTCCGCGCCAAGCTGAGCGACTTTGGCATCAGCCGCGAGCGGTCGGTCGAGGACACGATGACGGCCGGCGTCGGGACCATCTACTGGACGGCGCCGGAGGTGCTGATGGGCAAGAAGTACACGGAGAAGGCGGACATTTACTCGTTCGGCATCGTCATGTCAGAGCTGGACACGCACCAGGTGCCGTACGCGGACAAGCGCGACGACTCTGGCAAGAAGCTGCAGGGCATGAAGATCGTGCAGATGGTCATCAAGCGCAACATGCGCCCGACGCTGACACCAGAGTGCCCCCGGCCTGTGCGCGACCTCGCCATGCGGTGTATGGACTCGGACCCGGACGCGCGTCCGGACGCGCCGGAGCTGCTGCGCCTCATCCAGCGGCTGCAAACGCAATTATAAGGCTTCGCGCGGGTTGCGCGTGCAATCTCCAGTTCCAAGTATGGGCGGTGCCGCGTGCGATAGAAGCACGTTAGTGGCACTGGAGGCGGCAGGCGGTCAAGCGGCCTCGTCATCTCAAGCGAGCGAGCGAGCGAGCGAGCACAGGTGTAGCAGGCCGCGGACGGAAGCTGGCCCGTAGTTGATGCGCGCATCCTTCTCTATGTATCAAGGTATTTCCAACTGTGCGTCAACAAGCCATCTGACAAGAGTCGTTCGTTAGCCGTGGCGAAGGCCAGCGCAACAGGTTCAACGCGAGCAGGTTGCTCGAAAACAGATGTTGCGAGCGCTGATTGGTAAAAACTCGATCGCATTCAATTCCAGAGGTCTTGCTCCGAGTAAGGGTTACGCGCGTAACCCCCTTCATTTTCCACCAATCCCCATCCCGAACAGACACCACAATACCGCCGTCGCAAAGGTCGACATGGCGCCGACCGCCGCGACCTCGGCCGCCTTTGTGGCCGGCGACGGCGGCGGCGATGGCGGCGGCGATGGCGACGGCCTCATGACCTTCGGGTCTCCGCGCGCGAGCTATGCGGCCGCGGACGGCGACAGGGGCGAGGGGGAGGGCGGCAGGAGCGAAACGGCCGCGCTGCTGGACTACTACCGGCGGCGGTGCGACGAGTTCCAGGGGGAGCGCCAACGGATGCTGGGCCGGCTCGCGCAGATCGAGGTGTGCTTCGTAGATGCAGCGACCGTCCGGGCTTCGGCTCGGTCTTACGCTGTCCCTGGTGCTTGCACAGGCATCCAAGGAGGAGACGCACCGGCTCAAGTGGGAGCTGCGGGCCAAGACCAGCGAGGTGTGTTGCGCGCTCTGTACAAGCAGCGTGCGCGCGCCAACTACTAACCGCCCTACGGCAGCTGGCGGAGCTGCGCGAGGCGCTCTCGCGGGCGAACGCGGCGCTGTTCGAGGCCAAGCGCCAGCGCATCGACCTCGAGGCCGAGGCCAGCGCGCTGCGCCTGCGCGAGCGCCAGGACCGCGACAAGATCCGCCACCTGCTGGCGCTCACGCAGCCCATCACGGAGCAGGTGACCTTCGCGCGCGACTGCCGCCCCGGCGCGCGCGCCTCCTTCCCCGTGGCGGCCGCGCCGCCGACACCCCAGACGTTCGCGTACCCGTCGACGATGCACATTGCGTCCGAGCGGATGCGGTCCGCTCCGGCCCGGAGGAGTCGCGCAGCGTCCTTCGCCCCGTCCTTCCCGTCCTCGCCGAGCCGGCGCTCGGACCCAGGCGTCGCGAGCGACAGCGAGAACTACAGGCTCGAGAACGCGCGCGCGGCGACGGACCCCAGGCGGGACCGGAAACCCGCGTACCGAGTCGTGCCGGCGTCCAAGGTGCTGCGCACCGTGTACTTGCCGAACGAGCAGACGGGCGAGCTGGCCACGACCGTCGAGAGCCTGCGCAAGCAGCTCGAAGCGCACCAGCAGCTGAGTGACGAGAAGACGCGGGTACGAGTCAGGCTCTTGTCAATGCCGCCACGCCCTCGCCGGCTCGAGTCTTGACGCGTTTGCCTTCTCTACAGCACCTGGTGGAGCAGTTCGCCGAGGAGAAGGCGTCCTTGCTCCGTGAGCGACAAGAGCTCAAGGACAAGGCGGAGCTGCTGGAGAAGCAGGCCGGCAAGGCGCAGCGCGTGCTCACACAGACGACGAAGGACTACCTTGTGCTGCGTCACCGCGCACAGGAGCAAGAGCGGGTTGCCCGCGAAGAGGTCCACCACATGAGCCAACAGCGCGACGAGTTCCGGCGCGAGCGCGAAGAGGCCGCGCAGCAGGTGGAGCGCGAGCGCGAGCTGGCGCAAGAGGCCGCGCGAGAGGAGGGCAACCAGACGGCGCTGTCGCTCCGCGCGCAGGCGCTCTCGCGCGAGCGCGACCTGCACATCTTGAAGGAGCAGTACGCCGCGGTCCAAGAGGCCTACACCAAGCGCATCCAGGATCTGCAGGCGCGCCTGACCAAGCTCCGCGGACGCTACCGCAGCCTTGACCGCAGGCGTGCGATGGAGATGGAGGGCTTCTCGCGGGATATCGCCGGGCTGAAGCGCCACCTGCAGAAGCTCGAGGTCATGCACTACGGCCGTCGGCTGACGGCGCAGGAGCGCGAGGCGCTGCGACTCGGTGCGTGCTATGTGGTGGATTGCTGTGTGACGTGACACCGCCAGCGGAGCAGGAGGAGTGTCTAACGAGCGACCCCTTTCCATTGCTGTCATTGGTACATGCAGACGAGAACTACACGCTCAACTCGAACGAGCTGAGCGAAGAGATCGCGGCGCTGCAGCACCGGATAGCGGAGCTGTCTGCTGACCTTGCCGAGGAGTAGATGCCGAGGAGAAACCTCGCCGAAATCGATGCCGAAGCGTGCGTGGTTCGTGCACAAATGCATTGGAGAGGAATGACCCTCGTTTGCTATTGCACTTGCAGACTATAGCCGCACGCGTGATGCGAACGACCTGACTGCGGGAAGGCAAAACCAAAAGCTGGAGTGGGCGATCGCCTCTCACTGATAGACGACTGACGTTTGGCTGTACAGGATCGACCCGAGTGTAAAACACTTGCCAGAACGAATGCCTCCTCAGTCGATTTGTGCCAAGCGAAGGCATCCAGGCATCTTGAACGGGGAGCTGCGCTTCCCGGACCGGTTGAACGCGACCAATTCCGACTTCAGAAGCTCCACAAGCTCGAGCGGCAGCGGCGTTGGGTCGCCAGTGGAGGTGTTTCTCACCAGCTCTTTGATCCTCTCAACGATTTTGCCGTCACAAGTCACAATGTTGGCGCGAGTACTCGGGCTTTTGTGTGCCAAGCGGATCAGTGCGAGCGCAGCCCAACCGCGGTGATCGCTCGGCGCCTTCCCGTCACCCATGAGCGATACAAGAGCCCCGACCGCTCCCTCCTTGACGATGAGATCGCGGGAGTTACCGTCGAAGGCGAGGTTCCCGAGCGCTCGCGCTGCGTGTTTGCGTTGACGAGGCGTTCCTGTCGACACCATAGTGACAAGCGCCGGCACGACGGCTGCGCGACTTGTGATGCCTTGTGCGCTCGTTCCATCCACAGCGAGGCTGGCTATCGCGTTGGCCGCTTCCTCCCGTTGCCATTCGGTCCCGTTCCTCACCATCGACCCGACCACTTCGATGGCTTGCTGGTGTTGAAGGACGTCTTGGCGAACACTTTTGCTGTGAACACTCAGACTCGCGACCGCTGACACCGCGAACTGCTGTTGCTTTTGCCGATCCGGCGCTGGCTGCTGCGCCAGCAGTTCCACAAGCACCGACGCGCCACGAAGACGAACAATCTCTGCCGCTGGTGCCGACTTGTCGCCGCTGAATTCGGAGCTTGAGGAGAGTTTCCATAGCGCGAGCGCCGCGTATTCCTTCTGCAGCTCGGTCGACCCGTTCTTTGCCAGCATGATCAGCGCCGGGATGCCTCTGGCGTCCATAATGGCGGCGTGTGTACTCGGGGCTACTGCTAGTCGCGCAAGCGCCGATGCTGCATTCTTCCGCTGGAATTCCGTGCCGCGGTCTACGAGCTCAACCAGAGGCGGGATCGCTCCTGCTCGTGCTATTGCGTCGCAGTTGACTGGATCCTCGAACGCAAGAAACGCGAGCGCGCGAGCTCCGTACTGCTTCTGCTACCAAGTGCCTTTGCTGTCGGTGAGGAGCGATACAAGAGGCTGGATGGCTCCTTGCTCGCGCATGATCGAGCGGTTTGCGGCGCTGTTGTACGCCAGACTGGCCAACGGACTCGATGTCCATGCCTTTTGCCCACTGTTTCCGGCCGAAACAAGCGCGACGACCGGTGCGACGCCCCCTTCGCGGATGATTTGAGCGCGATTGGACTCGTCAAACACCAGACGCGCCAGGATGGAACTTGCCAGCTTCTTCTGCTGGTCGCTCGCCTTCTCCCGTAGGAGTCGCAGTAGCGGAGGTATCGCGTCACCGAGCGCCGACAGTTCAGCCGGTCCGCTCTTTGGTCCCCTGTTGGTTAGCCGCACAAGGTCGCTGAGGGCTCTATCGACGGAGGGATCTCCATATTGTCCCTTGACGACCATTTCGCGCAGGCATTTGGCCGGGCGCGTGCTCTCGTTGGGGACCGAGCTGTCAGTCGAGTCCACATCACCGGAAGCCTCAACGAAGGCTTGCAACTCGATGTCACCGTCATCCATAACGTCCCCGATCGCGCCGAGTGTGCCCGCGACCCCAGCTTCACTTACGACCGCCTTCTCCATTTCTTGCAAGTCCTTCAGCGCCTCAATCACCTTGGCAATTGGCAGCCGCTTGGACGGGACTCGATGCGTCATGGATACAACAAGGTGCCACGCGCGGTCAGACATGCCCACAGGCCGCTCCGCGATTTTGCCAACCTTGAGGATTTCCGTCACGGCGTCATCGTCCATGAATGCAGACGGCGGCTCACTCAACTCCGCCTCAATGAAGCACATCGCCAGCGAGTACACGTCCGACGCCGGCGTCTGCAGGCTGTGCAGACACTCCGGAGCGCACCACCGCAAGTTCCCAGGTCGTCCCGTCCCGTTCTTGCCTCGATGCTGTGCGTTCGCGCGCTTCGACTTCTGCGGATTGTCCGGAAGAGTGGGCGATACTGAGCCCAAAGTCTGCGAGCTTGGCCAGGCCGTCCGCGCCGACCAGGATGTTGTTCAGCTTGAGGTCGCCGTGCACGACGCCCTGCTTGTGGACGTACTCGAGCCCAAGCGCGACCTACAGCATTAGCGCCCACGTCTGCTGCTTGTTGGCGCTCGACGCAGCCAGAAACGCCGCGAGGTTCCCGTTCCGCGTTGCGTCCTCGCACACAATGAACGGCGGACTGGACACGTGAGACGCACCAAACATCTTGAGCACGTTCGGGTGGTTGAACTTGTGCCACAGGTTGATCTCCTTGACGAACTGGCTGTGCAGGTACTTGGACAGGTGCGGCGCGTTGTCGTCGGCGGCGCCAGCCGCGAGGCACTTGACCACCACGTTGGTGCTGGACCCCCAGACGCCGCGGTGGACGGAGCCGAAGGACCCGCGCGCGAACGGCTCAGGGTCGTACCGGACGTCGTCTGGAGGCAAGAGCCACTCTGGTACCTTGGGCACGGTGGCCGAGGACGCCTTGATCAGCGTCAGATACATGGCGCGGACGTGCGGCGCCATGTCCTTCCCCTTGGCCCTTGTCTTGCCGGCGTAGTCCATGTCGTGCTTGAGCAGCATCAGCGCCTCCATCTGCGCGCGGTGGGTCGCGAACTCCTTGAGCAGCAGCGCGTCGTTCTTGGTCATGGCAACCAGCAGCGCCTTGTGCTTGCGGGCCTCGGCCTCCGCCTGCTGATTCCACTCCATGAGCCTGGCGGTCGTCGCGAGGTTGAGCATCTTGAACATGGCGTCCACGTCCTCGTTCAGCTGCTGGAGCTCGCCCATGGCCTGCGAATGGCGCACCACGCGGGACACGAGCGGGCGGCGGCAGTACCGCTGCAGGTACTCGAGCAAGCGGGCGAGCACGGCGATGTACCTGTCCGCCGCGCCGTTAGTCGGGAGGTGGCCGCGCTCCGCCATGGCCCCGAGCTCCGCCATGAGGTCCGCGAGGCGTCCGTGCAGCCGCCTGCACGCCGCCTGACCCTCTCGCATCTCGGCGCAGAGCCGGAGGATCTCGCCTAGCGCGCTGGCGGCCGAGCCGGCGCCAGGAACGACGAGGCCCAGCACGAGGCCCAGGCTCATGGCTGGATGGCTGGTGGACACCGTGGCTGGCGGTCACGCACGAGGGGGAAACGGCACGAGAGGAGGCCGCAGCCAGCGCGTTTCGGCAGTTGATGCCGCGGCCGAAACGGCAGCAGCGAGCCGCCACGTGTCCAGATATAGAGCGGAAGGAAGGAAGCGCCATCGCCAGTCGAGCGCATCAATGGCGTCCGCAGCGTCTAGAGTGCGCATGGGCCATGCTCGTTGCACTTGACGTGACTTGAGGCGGATTGTACTGTGGATGCTCGAATTAAAAGCCTATCTAGGTTTAATACTACCTTGAGGTTTTTCATTCGCTTTTTTCGAGTCGCTGCCGTTTTGCGCTTTCTGCTTTGCTAAACACCAGGGGAGGAAAGACCAACACTCTGCGCGCGCGCGGCGGACGGAGCGGAGGGCAAAGCAGCGCGAGGCTCGGCGCGCGCGGACCAAGGGCTTAGACGGGCGGCGCGGGCGCTACGGCGAGCGGCGCGGACGACCAGCGGCGAGGGGGCGGGCGCCTGGAGCGAGCGGGGCCGGAGGGCGGGCCGCGGGACCCCAGCCAGCCGACAGCAGCCGCCGACGAGATGGACAGGCGCCAGACAGGCGGCGCCACCAACGTCTTCGCCCTGGTGCGTGCCCGCTCGGTCTATATACTCCTTCGCATATAGGGAGCGGACTGACGCGGTCGTGTGCGCCTGCAGTGCGAGCTGCGGGCGCTCGAGTGGCGCGTGTACCGCCGCAGCGCGCCGGCGGACAGCGCCGACGCCAAGCCGCCGCCGCGCGGTTCCAAGGCCCGCGCGCTCCCAGAGGCGGCGGACGCGCTGGCGGCGCAGGCGCGAAAGCTGCAGCACGAGGACGCGCTGTGCGCGCTCGTGGCCGGGGCGGACGTCGGCAGCGGCGAGAACGAGCTCTGGGTCTTCCACATCAACAGCGGCGGACAGGACGGAGCCACCGACATTGCCGCCGCATCCAACGGCGCGATATCAGGTGACTATTGCTGTCTCCGCCACGTGGCGCGCTCCGCAATCGCCCGGTTCTATCTAACGTGTGTCTGCTGCCCACGCCGCGCTTGCCGTGCAGTATGGGCGGACGGCGTCTGGTCGAGGGACTCCCAGCTACCGGAGAACGTGCAGCAGACCTTCTTCGTAGCGCTGCAGGAGCTCGCGACCCGGAGACTTGTGTCGCAGGGGGAATTCGTTCTAGAGGGCTCCTCGTTCGAGAGGAATGACGCCAAGTTTGTCTACCGGTGCCCTTCGTCGGCGCGCCTGGACTGCCTCGAGGTCTACCTCGACGAAGACATCCCGGTTCCGGTGTTCCAGCTGCACTTCCGCTTGCTGCTGCCGTCGAGCTTGCTCACGGTGACCGTACATGTCGAGCGCAAGAACCGGGCGTCGTCTGAACAGCAAGGCCCCGTCAGCAAGATGGATGGAGTTGCTTCGTCTTGGGAGCGTCTCATGGGCCTGCCGTCGACTTCGAACCCGTCTATGATCGACGTGTGGCATCTAGATGATTACCTAGCTCCCCGGATTGTCGCGGAGACGCGCCATCGAGACGTGGTTGCGCGGTTCCGCGCTGTTACGAGGAAGAGCAGAAAGCGGGGAGACGAAGCAGACGCAGGGAATGACCAAGAAGACGGCGGTAAAAAGGGTGACGAGATTGACGAGGACGCGGAGGAGGACGAAGATGACGCTGCGCATGATGCGGATGGAGACACGGCGGACGAACTGAC
This sequence comes from Phytopythium oedochilum, assembly GCA_023338025.1. Lineage (NCBI taxonomy): Eukaryota > Oomycota > Peronosporomycetes > Pythiales > Pythiaceae > Phytopythium > Phytopythium oedochilum. The sequence goes on along the minus strand of JAADXX010000296.1, from coordinate 14,064 downwards.
ACGGCGCGCGCTCACAGGCGCCTCGAAGAAGAAACGGAAGCGATCTGGTCTTGCATTGCTCGCGGAGAACGACGATTCAATCGTCCCCGTTTCGCCGGACACGCACGTCAACTCGCCTGACGCCTCGGCGCCTACGGTCCGAATGACGTTTCCTCACGATGTCGAAGTGCAGCTGCATGCAGCCCCAGACGTTCAGCTCTACAAGCGGAAGCTAACGCGAACCAAGAAGCGAACGGCGGGTAGATCGCCGTTGGAGATCACGTTTGGACCGCTGGCGACTTCTGGGCATGGTACAACGAATGGGTTCGCGAGAATCTCGAGTCGGTCAGCGCCTGCACCCTTCAGTGCGCTGAGTGGAAGCACGAAATTGGCGCTTCAAGTGACGGGACGCAATGTGAGTCCCCTCGCAACTGTGAAGATGGAGACCAAGCCCACACTCAGTGTTGCTGTTTCGTTGGTCGAGTCGCTTTCTCACAACGAGCAGCAAGAAGCTTTTGACGCGAGACCAGTCAAAACGCATCCGCTGTTGCAGGCACTGCAAGACTACGTCGACAACGAGGCGAAAATTGCGTTAGATACAGAGATCCAGCGACAGAAGGTTCCCAAGATGAAGGTCATCGCCAACGCCGAGTCGTTCATTCCATCGGTGCAACAGGTATGCATTTTGTCAGCTGTCAACACCGCCACTACTCAGCGCTTGCAGCTGCAGTTGCTGGCAGACCAATTCAAGCACTGGCGGTCCGAGTACAAGAACCTCTACTACCCTGCCAAAAAGAACCGTCGATACCAGGCCAAAGCTCACGAACAGCGCCTGCTGCTCGAGTTTTCGGAAGCAAAGCTGGAGGACTGGGCGTACCAACAAGCTCTGATGCATTCGAAGCAAGCGGAAAAAGTCGCCCAAGCGACTCGAGACCGTGAGATTGCGATTGGCACCACGCTGGCGGCATCGGACGCAATGATTGCTTGGAGGCACCCGCAGTTTGGAAGTACGACACATGGCGGTCACTGCTCGTCGCTGAGAGTCGCATCGACTGTCGACAAGAAGGTCATCGTTGCCCAGTTACAGCCGTTCCTGGAAGAGCTGACGAGCCGGCTAAGTGGTATTCCGACAAAAGTCAAGAGTCCGGCACCAGTGAAGACGGAAGGCGCATGGCTGTCGCTCGAAAACTATCTGAGCGCGTCAGTGGCGCCGGATCCGTCTATCGGCAAGAACAACGATGCTACGAGCCCGAGGACTTCGGTGGACTCAAGTCGGTGGCTGACGATAAATCGCCCACCGCCTGCGATGGTCGTGGCCACCGCCGACTCGAGCTACCAGATCGCCCCAGCCTCGGTATCGGAATATTTATTGCGCGGTTTACACCCTATGTCGGCGCCGAAACCCGTGGACTACGTGGTGGTGTGCCCGCACTCGCCCTCGCAATGGCTCGGGTCGCTCTCGCTGTCCCATATCACGGGATTCCGGAGCATGTACGCGCAATGCCACATGGGAGACATGTGCCCTGTGGATTTGACAGCGCTCTCAAGCAACGAGTATGCAAGCGTTGACGCCGCGAACGCCACGGTCTTGCTGGACTGCGCCAGCACCACGGCGGACGCGTTCGCCAACTTCCGAGCGGCTGGGGAGTTGTTGCGTCCTGTACTGAGTGTCGGAGTGAAGAAGCAAGCGTTTGCGCGTTCGCCGGTGGGGAATGTAGTGTTCCTCGTCGCCCCCTTTCGCCGACAGGATGTCAAGCACAAGCTGTGGCTGCTTGGCGCGTTTGCGCGCGGTCTGTTCGGGTGGGAGTCACTTCAGGATGCAACGAGTTCGGCGTCGCAAACGTGGAAGGACGGCGTTACCATCGAGATCCTGTACCTCGATGACCTGTTCGCATCCGAGCTCAACCCGAGTCCCCACACATCCATGGCCAACTGCTTCGCGCTCTTCGACCGCGTGGGCGAAGGCGTCACGCTCACGCCCCTGTCGACGGTGACGAACGGAGCGGCGGACCCGCAGTCGCGCTCGCGTTTTGTGTGCGAGAGACTTTATCAAGTTGCTGATTGGCGCCAATACCCGTTGGCGTCGACGCCTCGACGCCAGCAGCAAGAGCAAGCATCGGACAAGGCAGTCACGCTTGTGCATGGTGGATATTCCATTTCAAGCGACGGGAATTGGCTGCTGTTCGCGTGCATCGACGCTGTCGGGTCCGTGTGCGAGTCCCGAGCTGTCTCCTTGGTGGACACGGACCTCGTGACAGCGCTAGGGCACATGGTGAGCTCTCTTCTCAGCTTCCTGACGCTCTTCGGGGAGCAGGCGGGGCTGGTGATTACTCGTCTGAGTGCCAGTAGAGGCGACAGCAGCCACAAGATGGACGACATGGAACTGTTTGCGTGGGAGGACATTCGGGCAAACCACTGGGGATCGCTGCTGCCCGCGGAGGGGGGCGCCTCTGCGCTAGCGACGCGCGTGCTGTTGACTCTGCTGACTACGCCCTCTGACCGCGAGCTCCAGCCCCTCGACAACGAGGAGACCGCGCTGGTCGTGAGCGCCAGAGAGGGGATCCTGCTCCAGTCGCTTTCAAGTGATGGGCGGTGCGGCGCTGCCAGTCGCGTCAGCGCCTGCGCAGAAATGTTCTCGGCGACGTGCGCGCGGCCTGCGGGATCGCGAGTGCTGCGGCTGACGGTCGTGCGCGACCTGTCGCTGGACACGGACGACGCAAGCGCCGGCTACGAGATCGAGCCGATCCTGCGCGATTTCCACGCGCTGTCGTTCCTGACGACGCACCCCGTGGCGAGCGACCGGCAGTCCCCACTGCCGCTGCACCTAGCGGTCGTGCGCGCCATGTCGGACGAGCTCGACGTGCTCAAAGCCCAGCTGGCGACAGACCCGCTGGTGGCATTGCACGCGTGACGATCGTCCGGCCGATGCGCGATGAACGCCCGGCAACGAGGCAGCGCGGGTCATGCATGACCCCCTCACTCATCCAGTTCACAGGTAATAATAGAGCCGCACACGTTTCTCGGCGCGCGCAGGGTATTTTCAGAGCGAGGCGGCGTCGGCCGCCGCCCTCGTCCCAGTCCCTGCATTTGCTGAGAACTGCAGACCCCCAACTGCCGCCTGCTCCTCGCTCGACAGGACCACCATGGCGGCCGCAGTCCCCGCGTTCGACCGCTACCTCGTGGACTACACGAGCGCGCGCAGCGACGCACTCCGCGCGATCGACGTGTTCGCCAAGTGCTCCAATGCCGGTACGCGCCGCTAGCAATGCTCCAAGGTGCGCAGCTCGCGGTCGGAAGGGCTGACGCTGTGGAATGCCCAGCCAAGAGAGAGGACTTGGCGGTCGACGCGCGCAGCGCCATCGGCGAAGTGGAGCGCTACGTAGGGTTCTGCTGCATGCACGCTGCCGATATGTGCGTACCGACCAGAGCGCTTACAGCGTTGGCTTGGTCAGATCCGGATCCTGGAGAATGAGGCCAAGGAGGGGGGCCAGGCGGCCGCGACCAAGCGCAAGATGAACGCGCAGGTAGGTTGCTGCTACAAGCGATCGTGACGCTGGCAAGAGCGGAGCCGACAGCTGACCGACTCGGCGCTCGTAGGTCCTCCACTGCCAGACAGAGCTGACGAGTCTGCGCGCGAGTCTGGAGAAGGAGATCCTCGTCGGCGACGCGCGCAGCAAGCAGAGCAAGAAGGACGGCGGTCAAGACGACGCCGCAGCGGAGGCCGACGACCCCGTAAGCTCCTCCATGGCGGTCACTATAGCGGTGACTGGGCGTACTCACGGCACGCATTGAATGTTGGCCAACCCTTAGAAGCAGCAGACTGTGCGCAATTCCGAGCGGATCGACCGGTACGAGCTGGTTCCTCCCCTGCTACGAAGACTGCGGTCAGCGCTAACGACTCGCTGGCGCGAACTGCAGCACGGGGCGGCACCTGGACGAGGCGCAGCGCACGTTGGCCGAGACGGAGGCCATCGGTGCGTCGGTTTGCCGCTTTCGTCATGGTGTTGGAGGAGGAATGCTCGCTCATCAAGTCATCGTTGTTATCGCTGTTGGTGTTGCACTCGTAGCGGGGAACGTGGCCAACAACCTCATGGTGCAGCGCAACCAGCTCGAGCACGCGCAGATGAACGTACGTAGGCGGAGGCTTGCTCCGTCGCTCGATTCTGTCGCCTTGACTGACGGCTGAGGCGCTCGACAGGTGGACCAGACGCGCGAGGACACGGAGCAGGCCGGCGGACACCTGCGCCGCCTGGCGTGCAAGGCGGTGACGAGCAAGGTGGTGCTGCTGCTGGTGATGCTGGTGCTCGTGGCGGCGATCGCGCTCGTGTCGTACTACAAGTGGTACCCGCGCAGCAAGAAGGACTACCTGGGCATCTTGCCGTCCACCAACTCGAGCAACTCGACAGCGTAGGCGCGCGGGCAGAGCGCTTCGCCTCTCGACAGTGACGGTGTATAAGTATATATGCAGCAGGAATGAATGAACATGGAGTTGGCATGCGAGCGAAACGTCCAGGTGCTTCGAGCTTCGGGCTCGTGTGTTCGATGCCGAGTCGCCTGTGACTGCCGTGCGGTTGTGCCGAGTCTCGCCCTCCTACAAAGCACAATGATGCCTCGCGTTTGGGAATTGATCGGCTCGTTAGCGATTATGCAGGCCGTCGCGAACTACCTCGCGTTCTCTGTTGCCGCAGCGCCGCGTACTCCCGCTTGGCTCGTCGACGGTGCGGCACTGTCGCTAGCAGCGGCGGCGGCGGCTGCTGCAGACTCTTCTGGTGGCGAAAGCTGCGGCACAACGATTGAGGTGACGTGGCCGGTGCGGTCCGTCGCGAGCGTGGCGTCCAGGACGTTGAGCGCTTGGGGGTCGTGCAGTTGGATGTCCAGCGGCGTCAATGGCAGCACTGGCGGCGCGTCGGGTGTGCTCACTGGAGTGTTGGCGGCGGAAGAAGGCAGCATCCTTACCGACTCGGTCTTTATCGAGTTTCGCCCCGTCCGAGTCACGTGCAGGCCTTGGCTGCGCTCGATCAGCGGCGCGAACGCGAGATAAACAGTCTACAGCCACAAGACGACGCCACTGTGAACGGGATTTCGCAGCGACGACCTCGACTGCCACGCAACGTACCACGCAAAATACCATGTTGTCGCTGATCTTGGCCTCAAGCGCTCGCTCGCGAGTATCGACCGACTCGAGAGTCGACGACGCGCTGTCAGCTCCGGTCGCGCTTCTCTTGAGGGCAGCTACGCGCTCGGAACCCAGGCGGTTGAGCGAGCTCATGTCCTCGATGATCTCGTTGAGCACCTTGTGGACGAGGAAGAACTGCTTGAGGATATGCATCTCGAACGTTGACACTTCCGGCTCTTGAACGCCGCCAGGCTTGGCCCCCGCCGCACCAGCAGGCTTCGCGCCGCTTCCTTCAGTGTTCAGACCCGGGACCGACGGCATGTCGCTGAGACCCGGTAAGCTGATCGGCGCGACCTCCAAGGGCAGCGCCGCCGCCTGAACCAGGCTCTGCGCGTTTGAGGTGAACGAAACGCCCCGGTCGCTGTCTTGAGTGGCGCCGCTGGCAGCAGCAGCTTGCGCCTTCTCTTGCTTTGGCGCAATCTGGTGATCGATCCCGTGCTGCACCACAGCACAACTCGTCAGCACTGTTGCTCCCTCACATCGAAAAGCAGAGTTGACGTACCCGGCGGCGCTTCTCCTCCTGCAAAAACACCTCGTAGCAGACGTAGAACTGCCCACCGACGAGCGTGAGCGGCATGGCCGTATAACACGCGCTGCCGATCATGCAGAAGATGTCGAAGAGCTTGCCGAGGGCCGTGCGCGGATACATATCGCCGTAGCCCACGGTCGTGAACGTGACGAGCGAGAACCACGTGGAGCGCAGCATGTCGGTGAAGAGCGACACGTCAGTGTTCTGCACCAAGATGCGCTTGCCCGGAGGAAGTCCGGCCGAGATGCTCGGTGTCAGCACGTTGATGTCCCACCACATGCACTTTCGGCCGACGAAGCACTCCGTGCCGCGCTCCAGCTCGTAGAAGATGGCGGCGCCGATGACGCACCCCACGAACAGCAAGAAGAGCTGGCGACGACACACATGCACGAGTCAGCCACTGTATATACGCGAGAGAAGTGTGAACACAGTCACGTACCGGGATCATCAGCCGGCGGTAGATGAGCTCGCCCGTCTTGAGCAACACGCGCGCGCCGGGGATGTGCGTGCCGACCTTGAGGATCCGCAGCGTTTTCAGGATACGCACGCCTGTGAGGAAGGATGGCGCCGTGGGCACGACGGAGTAGATCGGCATGACACCGAGGATGATGGAGGTCGTCTCGACGTAGAAGGGGAAGAGCACGGCGAGGTCCGTCAGTAGCGTGAGGTCGCTCAGGAGCATGGACGGCACCGGATGGGCCGACGCGCGCACCAGCATCTCAATCGTGAAGAGGATGCCGAACACGAACTCAAAGTAGACCCAATAGGGCTCCATGTCGAGCATGAAGCTCTCCGACGGCTTGCATAGGCGATTGTTGCACACGCGCTTCGCTCCGCGCAGCCCGAACGCGTGTTGACACGTATCAGCAAAGCTATCGGAGCCGTAGTTGTATCCGGCGCCGTAGCAAGTGGCATCCTTCGAGTCGATGGCGCAAGTGAAGTCGACTGACTTGGTTGTCGCTGTTCCATCGGCCGATTGCACAAAGCACCCGGGTTGGCCATCAGTCGCACAAAAGTCCTTGATCGTTCGCCGGCACAGCACTGTCCGCAGCCCCGTGAGCTGGAGCTCCGGCGTGGTCTGCGAGTAGAAGAGCACAATGCTCAGGATGACGACCAGCAAGCGGAACCGGTTCACCGCCGCTGCGCGCCATGATCTGTCGTTGTGCTCAAAGATGTCCCACACCCTCGCGCGGAAGCCCTGTTGCTGCTGGTGGCGCACGCGCTGCTTGATCGTAACACGGGCCGTGATGGCTGTGAGCGCGCTCTTGGCCTTACTCAAGCCTGACTTGGTGCCAGACCGACTGCTTCCTTTGCCGCTGCCCGCCCTCTTGGCCAGCGATAGCATTCGCTCAGATAGCTTCGACGAGGACGCGCGCTTCTTGGTTGCTTCTTCATCGACCACTAGCGACTCGCGCACTACCTTACACACACGTTTGTGTAGCTTGAGCACGGTCATGATGGCGTCCAGTGCCTTGTTCGTGTGGTCGCTGCGCAGCTGGGAAAGATGAGTTGCAGCATCAAGCGTCGTGCTATCGGCCGATTCCATCAGGGAGCAGAGGCTGACATCAACCTCAATCAGGTTTTGGCCGATCTCTAGGAACTGCTCGCCTAGTTGCAGCGACGAAGAAGTCGCCTGGGACGTTGCAAGCCCTTTCAGGGTGTCGTCGACGCCACCCGCCCCCTCCAACGCCGGGAGTAGCGCGCGCGAAGCGCGGTTGAGCTCGTTCTTCTTTTCGTCGTACTCGCGCCACGCCAAGTCGTACTTGATCCCGACAATCGCAAGCGGCATCGCGAGATACAGGGTCCCAAACAGCATGACAATGCATGCGATGAAGATAGATCCAGGGAAGCTGAACGACGGCACTTGGCTGCCGTAGCCGACGGTGGCAACACTGTACAATGCATCAAACGACGGCGGTAGTCAGAGGTAATGTCCGCCAGCGCCTTGGGTAATGCGTCTTTCACGTACGTGACCATCACGAAATAGCCCGCGTTGAAAATGTCCGTGAAGGTGCACGTCGATAGATCGTAGCACGGCTCGGCGTAGAAAATGGCGGTCGCGAACACCATCACGACCGTGATGAGAAAGAAGAGCTGCGGTCAATCGTGAGATAGTGAACACTCGGTCAGCCAGATACGCACAGACACAACGCACTAGGAGGCATCATGAGCCGTACCGTGATCTTGAGAGGAGCGAGGACCTTCTTGCTCACACGGATCAGGATCTTGGTACCCAGGAACATCTGCGCCAAGGTCACTAGCCTCACGACCCGAGAGATGCGGACGAACGCGACTCGGTCCTCTGTCTTGACTCCGTTGTAGTGTAGATTGCCGCCGTTGATGGCGTCCAGGCCGACGTGGATGAAGAATGGAAGGAGTGCAGCTAGGTTGAGCCACGTCGTCCACGACTTCCAGTACTGCGACGGGTGCCGCGCTACGAACGAGCGCAGGGCAAACTCGAGAACGTAAATTGCCGTAAAGGCACCATCCGCCACGAGGAATACCGCCTTGCCAGGTAAGTACGCATACCCCGGGTCGGAGCCGTCGTAGCGCGGGCCGTCCAGCGTTTCCGCCGCCATGATAGCAATGTTCGCGACCAGAGCCACCATCATGGCGCTTTGGATGAACCACCCGATCGTCGAGTCCTCCGGCTGGGACAGGTAAAAGTCCATGCGAGCCCTCCACGACATGCCTTGGAGCATAGTGGACGAGTGTGCGGCGAGTCGTGGTGTCAACCAGCTGATGGCTGCAGCTGTCGACAAGCGCAAGAAGTTCCAAGACGCTAGTGGGGCAGCTTGCGACAGTCGTCGCGCCCCTGCAAACATCGACGGACGTCTAGATGGCGCTGCAAGATTGTCCGCTGGGCGGCTTTCCTCTTGAGGCGGAAGCTCATCGTCAGGTACGAACTCGGCCATCTCGGATATTGGCGGAAGCGGTGTGCCGCTAACCGCGCTACGATTGAGCCCGGCAGCCGCTCCGACATGGTCGTCGACTGATTGGTTGAAGTACGCCTCCCTGCGCTCCTCCGATATGAGCGCCATGTTTCCTTGCTCGCGAGCGCTCGGAGTCGGAGTCGCGTCTGCCGGCTATTCACACCCAAGTTGCAGAGGGCACAGGGCGAGTCACGTTCTGGCGCCGCGATGTCTGCTCGCCTTGTTCCAAGTGCCCACTCCTGCTTGAACCGCGACTCTCCGCCGCCCGAGCCGTTTTCCAATTTGGGAGCAGCCTGTACAGTGCATTCACAGTGACAGTGTGAGCAATACGCTTGTTCAAGACACCCCGGCAGGGGTTTCATCGCCGCTGAAGCTCATGCACCAAAAATACCTCCTCAGAACCTGCGCGCGAGCTTGTTCATTCGCCTTCTTGGTGCCGTCGAGTCGCTATTTCATGGCCAGACGCGCCATTTGTATCCGATCAAGCGAGTTGGGCTCCTTATCGCCTTGTTCGCGTTCTCAGCGGATCAATGTGCGCCAGGCGTGCGTTTTCAATTATAGCATGCTTGAGCTCACCTCATCTCACAGTCAGCTCACCTCATCTGAGCTCACTGCATCTGGTTTGTGGAGCGAGGTCTTCTTCGAGACACGGCCCTGCTTCTCGCTGCCGCGTCGACCTGTGCGCCGATGCCTTCGGTGCATTGCATCGTTGTTCAGGTACCACACCTGCCAAGAGGAGTACCAATGCAGCCACAGCCAGTACTCGCGCCACTCCTTCTCGGTCTTGATCGATTCGAGGCCAACCGGGCGAAATGTGCCGAAATCAGGATACTGGAACTTCGGTGGAGCTGCATCCATGCCGGGAGGCCATACGATCTCATCCAACTCGGACCTTTTCGGAACTCGGCGCGAGGGGCGAGTATCTTCTGCTTCATCTTCACTCGAAGCATCATTATCTGTCCGAGGAACCACGGAGGTACGACCCATTGCTTGCTTCTCGAAGTCTCGCATGCTCGCACGCGCCGTCGATGAGTCCCGCACAGCCGCTGGATAATGCCGATCATGGCTGCGGCTGTCAGCGTTCACGTCAACAGGCGTATCCTCGCCTCCGTCCTCTTCCCACTCGTCGCTCTCGTCAATCACGCCGTCCACAGTTATGTCACCATCGTGCCTGCGACTCGCTCGGCGACCACCGACAGCAACAGCGGGATCCATCGTCACCGCGCCAGTCGCTCGACTCGATGCACCATGGTGTGGATTGCTGCCTTGTGGCGCGAGTTGTGAAGCGCTTGTACTGGCATTCGCAAACTCAGTGTACCGAATGGAGGTAGTGTCGGCGTCGGCGTACTGGAAGAGTCTGGAAAGCAGTGCTGATGTCAAGTTGCCCTTTGCAGCTGATGGATCCATCGCATGAAGCATCGTATTGGCAGCTTCGTCTTGGGATTTTGATCCAGGAAACGCATCCGAAAGGCGTGCATGGTTTACAGCCAAGGTAGTACGGGAGCTCGAGCTTCGTGGCATGACAGCCGACGTTGCCAGAATGCTCGCTGCGTGCCTCACCTTTGATGGGAAGTAAGCGTCAATTGGGGCCACTTTGGCCGTGCTCTCCTCTCGTGATGGCGACGAGAGCCCATCGGCTTCATCAGTCCCAATAGGTTCCTGCTCACCCTCGCTTTCGCTGCGGTGCCAATCTCCAGCGTCACCGTGATCCAGGTACGTGGGCGAGACTTCAGTCTGTCGACCTGTGTTCTTCTTTGCGTCCAAGAGCAATTCAGGAGTCTGCTTCAACCGTGGCTTTCTCGACTGTTTGCGTCGGGTGCTGGAAGGGTTGCGCGCGCCATCATCTGCGAGAACGGAGCGTAGGAAGCTTTCGGTACGAGCTGCGCGGTGCTCGGCGGCTTCACGGCGGTACTTCCGCGCGATCGTATCGACGGACGCTGGGCTCAGCATTTCACCCGATCTGAGGAAACTGGAGGATAGAAGCGACTTGCGCAGTGGCGCGTCGAACGTCGTCCAGGCTTCAGCCTTCTTGGCCGCTCTAGGCGGGGGCGGCAGGCCTTGCCGCGGCGGCAACCGTGCGTGCTCTCGGTCAAGTCTCTCCGTCGCCGTCTCGAGCAGGAAGTCGACGCTGAGGTTCTTGTTCTGCGCGGCGTACAGCCGCTCCCACGCAAAGTAGAGAGGGGTCTCCTCGTACGAGCCGAGGTCGCGGCGCCGGAGAAGCTCGTGCGCGTCGCGCATCGCCGCCTCATACTGCAAAGCTGGGTGGCCGTCTCCGTCCATCTTCAGCTAGGCTCCGCGCCGTTCAGAGCCCGGAAATACAGGAGTACAGGCCCCGAACAGCGCGCGTCCAAGCCGCGGTTGAAGCCGGCGCTCGCGTGTCATGGGCCTCTGGAATAGCGTGAGCGTTTCTCGCGCCGACTATTTATACGACGAGGCGACTTGCATCATCCTCGCAGCAGCCCGCTCGAGCTCAAGGCCGTCGTCCTGCACGCGCCGCATGACAAGCGGCGGGCTCCGTGAGCGCTTCTTCATTGCCGCGGCGCCTTTCCTCAATCAGGATGTGGCGGAAGGTTTCCCTGACCATCACTCTGTACATTCGAATAAGTATACAAAAGCGTCTAACGTAAAACGTATTGAGTGCAGTTGCGAAAGGACGCGATCCGGGCAGCACCAACCGCGAGAAAGTGCGGCGGCAATGGAGTCGGACGCCGCGGATCGGCGCGCGCCTTCCCTCAGTTGCGGCAGTGGCAACGAGTTTGATGACTACAGTGGTTGCGGGTGGGAGGGCGGCGGGAGCGAGAGCGGCGCGGGCGCGATCGGCGTCTCGTTGCTGGAGGCGTTCGAGGACTTTGAAGTCAGGGTGCGCTGCCGCTTGTTTGTGCCGCATCGAATTCGCCCCCCAAACACTGGAGCTCACGTATATATATCTACGCAGGCAGAGAAGCGGACAATAGAGCTGCTGGCGGCGACTGATCGGCAGGTGCGCGTCTGCCTGAGTCTCTACGATCTCTTAGGCGGCCGTGGAGTTGACCGTCGTTGCGACTGGCAAGACAATGTAGCTGTTCCAAGGCAGAGAGGGCGAGGAAATCGAAGACACGACGGCGGACGCTTTGCCCGCGCATTTCTACTGGAGCGACCAGTACCGGCTGACTAAGCCGCCGACGTTCGGTCACTGGCGGGACCGGTTCGACTATCTACAGGCCGAGGGCCGAGCTCCAGAGCCCTTTGACTCGCAGGACCACATCCAATGGGTCGGGCGACCTGAAGCCGATGCATCGAGCCTGATCGAGTGTGGGCAAGGCGAACAAGAGATAGAGAACGAGGGTTTGAGCATCAAAGGCACCTCGTGCGTTCAGGGCCCGCCCGACGACCCCATGCTCCTCGAAGAAGAGTTCTTTGCCTGGTACGCACCGCACCTGGGTCGCTGAAACCCCATGCATGTCAGATCTGATGATAGTGTTGCAGGGACGGGATCATGGAAGAGACGTTGGCCGATGATACAGGGGCAGAGTCTGAGTTCGCGGACGAGAGAAGTCCAAGCGTGGCCGTGAGTGCTTGCTTGTCGCCTCGTGCGTCACGCTTGGAAGAAACGCTCAACGGGGCGACGTTAGCGGCATTTTCCAGCACCATAGCCTCCATGGTACTGAGCCATCGTTTGCCATTTCGACGTGCATCGGCAACGTACAGAGTCTTACTTGGTGTAAAATGCGCAGCTCACACCGGTGTTCAAGGCGCTATTGCTGAAAAAGCAAGCCAATCTGCGCGCTGCACGAGAACTCACCGAGGCCAACGCTCTAGCAGAGATCACTCGGCAACAGGCGATGCAAGAAGAGACGCGAGTAATGGAGGAGAACTTGATGGCGAGAGAAGAAGCGCACCAGCAAGCTGTTATGGCTGCCGAGTCCGAAGCGCAATACCGCGAGGCGGAGCGAAGGGGGCGGCTGGAGCAGGAGCGACTTGCCGAGTTCGACGAAGACGAAATCAAGATCCGCACTCTAGCTTACACGCACACTCGAGAGTGGTTCCAGCCCAACAAGAAGTGCTTTTCGCATCGAGGACGGCAATTGTAAGACCTATAGCACCAAGACGTCGGCTAACACTTGCAGGATCCTAACGCGTGTGGTGTTGGTGTTGGTGTTGGTGTTGGTGCACACAGCACGTATCTGAAGCCTGTTCTCGGCTCCAAGGTGCGCGCCACATCAGCCTGACTCGGAGACTGCTTCGTCTAAACCGACAACTTTGGTGCACAGGAGCAAGAGACGGCGACATTTGGCGAGGCGTTGCCGCCGGATTACCAACTTGCGGCTCCCCGACGCAAGGCGCTAATAGACAAGCAAACTCAGCAGCGAGCCCAGCTTGCTGCTACGCAGGAGTGGGTCCAAGGGCATGGCTTTGCTCCCGACTCGGGTGCTGGTCCCCATCGATCGGAGATCACTGAACAACAAGAGCAAGAACAACCTAGTGAAGACGTGAGCAGAGACGACAAGAGAGTTCGGCTCCCTCTCATCAAGGCGCCGGGAGCGAGTGCCAAGAGGGGACGCGATGGATCGCAACCGAGACTGAAGCCAAGCGCGTACTTCGACGGTGATGGCCTGGGGCATTCGTCGGTGCGTGCGCCGTCCAAAGTGTACGCTATTGAGCCGTATCGGATACCCCCGCCACTGGTGGCCAACGCCGCTGCGGCACGCAACGCCAAAACGAGATCCAACCAAGCAAACGATCGTCCCAGCGACAGGTAACATGGGCTGACTCTGACAGCGAAGGCGAGCCAGGAGAGATACATCGACGACTCAGTTCATCTCATCTTGTTGTTTTCTCGCGCGGAATTGCAGCCTACGCGTCGCGTCCGTCGTCAACTAGCCGCAGCCACACACCACAGCGCCTACCACGCCTTGTTGAGCATCACGGCCTCGATCTCCGCGACGGTGCGCGGCACCTTGGTCATGTTCTCTACGCCCGTGGCGGTCACGACCACATCCGACTCGATGCGGACGCCGCCGGTGCCGCGGAAGCGCGCGAGCACCTCCTTGTTGACGAACTTTGCGGTCGCGGGGTTCTCCAAAACCTCCTTGATCTGCGCCTCGATGAAGTAGCACCCGGGCTCGACCGTCAGCACCATGTTCTTCTGGAGCGTGCGCACGCAGCGCAGCTTCTGCAGGATCTTCTTGGTCGAGCGCACGTGGCCCTGCGGGAACCCGCCGACGTCGTGCACGTCCAGGCCCATGAGGTGCCCCAGTCCGTGCGGGTAGAAGTACGCCGAGATCTCGTGCTTCATGAGCTCGTCCACCGTCCCGTTCTGGAAGAGCCCGTGCGCCAGCATGTGCGCCGTCATGACGCGGTGCGACAACAGGTGCATGTCGACCCAGCTCACGCCCGGCTTGATGGCGGCCATGACGGCGTCGTGCGCCTTGAGCACGCCCTCGTACACCACGCGCTGGTCCGGCGAG
>JAADXX010000295.1:0-31955 GCA_023338025.1 Phytopythium oedochilum | reverse complement strand
GCATCAATCAAGCCTGTACACAGAACACTCACGCATGCGGTCATGTCGGTCCCATCTGTCGCGATAAATACAATTTGGACAATGGCGGAGGTCCTCGATTGGGGAACGCGTGAGCCTCATCTTGAGATTCTAGTCGACGATACTACAGCTCTTTGTTCAGATGAGTGCCCTTGGTCTGTTTGGTATAATTTCTTGGCTGCGACACCAATCGCAACGAGCTCTGTGCGGTCAATGGTTGAGGCTCTCAGATTGTCGAGCGCGCAAGCATCATCACGAGGTGCCAGTCGCCAGTTCTGCAGCTCTTCGCTCATAATGGTGCCGCTTGAACGCCAGTACGTCGAGATGACTGGTCGGCTTATGCTCTTCACCGAGTTTCTATTGCTGCTGAACTGTGTCGAGGTCATCGTCCCCACCATCAACTGTGAGTACCGTTGTACCGACGAGGTATCTGACGATTCCAATGGCGCTTTTATCTACTGTAGTGCTCTCCCTTGATACGTATCTACGCGTTGCCAAACCGCAAGCAGTGTATGACCCTGACCCGAAGTGCGTGCCGTCGGGCTATTGTAAATCGCTGCAGTGCCACACGTGTTGTTGTCATTGACGTCATTGACTGTTGGATCAGCACCAGTGTTTGGCGTTGAATCGATTTTTCGGGACTTATAAAGCGGTAGGCGACGCCTGGTGGTGAAAGGAAGAGTTTTACGACGCGCATGCGCGCTGCCACATTGCGACAGCGTCGCAGAGCACTCGATACAATGTTTGCCTTCGCATCATCAACCTGCTGCATCAAGTTAAGATGCCCCCAACTTCAACACGAGACCGTCATTTCCGAACTTAGTGATTTCGCACTTTATCGAGTCGATATTGTACAATTTTGGCTATGGGCGGACCAAAGTGTCGCCATCGAGACTCGCCAAAGAAGCCACTCGACGAACCAGAAGAAGAAGAAGAAGAAGAAGCGCGTCCTGGTCGCGCTCGTAGCTCCGCGCGGCCTTTCTCTTCGCGCTCCCCAGCACTCCGATCTCTAGTAGACGCCCTGCGCTAGCGCTTGGTGCGCCTTACATCTCTCTAGGACGCATAGAAGCCCCGAAAAGACGATGGCGGCGACCGCTTCGCCGACGCCGAGAGGCGTCTGGTGCCCCGAGTTCCGCCCGACGCGCGACGAGTTCTCGTGCTTCGTCAAGTACATCCGCACGGTCGTCGAGCCGCAGTGCAAGGGCGTCGGCATGTGCAAGGTGGCGAGCGACTCGCGCTGGTCTTGACGTCCTCGGGCGGTGGGTGTCTAACTTGATTGGTTGCTCGCATGGCTGGCGCGTCCAGATCATCCCGCCGCGCGGGTGGTTCAGCCGGCCCTACGCCCTGGACGCGATCGAGAACGCGGTGGCGCGCCCGGTGGGCCAGCACGTGGCCGGCAAGAAGGGCGTCTTCAACGTCGACCTGGTCGAGCGCAAGACCATGAGCGCCGTCGAGTTCCGCGCTCTGGCCGACGCTCTTGGCGGCGAGGAAGAGCCTGAAGGTCGGGGCAGTCGCTGTGCCACTTGAGGAGGTGTAGAACCAGCATTGACTGGGAGTTTCGGTGTGCACAGGCTCAGAAGACCCTGATGAGATCGAGCGCAAGTTCTGGAAGAGTCTGCGGCCGACCATGGACGCGCCGGTCTACGGCGCTGACATTGTTGTTAGTGGCGTATGACATCCTTTGCGGGCAGATCGAGGTGCTTAGATGGGTTGTGGCGGACAGGGCTCGCTGTTTGGAGGCGCGGACGCGCTCTCGTGGAACCTGAGCGACCTCAAGTCCATCTTGCGACTTATCGACCTGCCAGGCGTGACACGACCGATGCTGTACTTTGGCATGTGGCGCGCCATGTTCTCGTTCCACACGGTTAGTGATGTGCAGCGTGGATGGCATGGTTACATAGCTGTGGATTAGCTGATGGAGCGAACTTGTGCAGGAGGACATGGACCTGTACAGCATCAACTACGTCCACACCGGCAAGCCCAAGTTCTGGTACGCCATCCCGCCAGATGCAGGTATGCTCATACGCTCTCAATGTTAGATGTGCAGTGATGCTCGTATGCTTGGAGCTGACACCTGGTCTTGCTTGCAGCTCCTCAACTCGAGCGCGCCGCGCAAGCCCTGTTCCCCGAGAAGCACCATGCTTGCGCGCAGGTAGTCACTTGAGGAGGTGAAGCCATGGCCAGAGTTAGCACGAACCTGATTGGTGGCGCTGCGATTGTCCTGCAGTTCTTGAGACACAAGACGTCGGTTATCTCGCCGGCGCGACTCCGCGAGTTTGGCGTTCCCTACTCGAAGGTTCGTAGTGCAAATTGTATATGCAAGGCATGACCCCTGTTGCTAATGGCTTTGGGCGTACTAGGCGTTCCAGAAGCCGGGGGAGTTTGTCATCACCTTTCCTGCGACGTACCACCAAGGCTTCAACGTTGGTACGTCCTCGTCTTGTCGATGGACAGTTGTATCCGGCGCTCGCTCATGTTGTTCATGCTGACCAACAGGATTCAACATCGCGGAGGCGGTGAACTTTGCGACAATGCACTGGATCCCCTACGCACTAAAAGCAAAGGTGCTTTATCGAGAACAGCCTCCTTTGTGGCATGCAGCGTGCCTGACTTCTCTGCAACGCCAGGTGTGCAAGTGCTCACCGGACAGCGTGAGGATAGACATGGACACATTCCTCCCGAAACTCTTTACAACGCCCCCAGTCCACCCGGACGCGGTCGAGGCAGATGCGTGGATCTTTAGCTGCCAGTGCGGCAAGTACTACAGCAGCCAAGAGTCTCAAGACGAGGCCTCGGTCGTGGAGGTGCGACGACTTGAGGTCGGTCTGGTACCTATCGTGTGGTGGTCTGATGAAGGCTCTCTCACGCATCCAGGAGCCCTGGTTCGAGTGCTCGGCCTGCAAGATCTGGGCACACGTGGGCTGCATTCACCCTGACCTAGCAGACGCCAAGGTACGCGACGAGCTTATTGTTAGCGATCGATTGTGTCCTGACAAGCTAGCTTCGTACTTGTTCGGACAGGAGGAGGACATGCCACAGTCGCTGTTGTGCCACCGGTGCATGCCCGACACCGCTTCGTCAGGCGGTTCGGGGCTGTCCGAGGCCGTGAAGGCGGCGCCCAGGAAGCGGAAGCACGCCTCTCCAGTCAAGCAGCAAGCCAGCAAGCGCAAGGCTCGACTAGCGAGTCAATCCCCGCAGTTGGCGCGCAAAGCCCAGGCGAGCATGGCAAGCAGTCCGAAGCGGCGGCGAGCCTTCCGGAAGGGTTTGTTCCAGAAAGGCTCGACGATCCAGTTCGAGGACGCAGAGGTCGGCTCCACTGCTTTACGGTGCGCTAGAGAGACCCACACCACTCACGCTCGCGTGCTCGTGTCGCTGCAGGCACGAGTAGCGGCCGTGGAAGGCAACCATGTGCGGCTTCACTACGTGGGCCAGTCGGCCGAGGACGACGAGTGGCTCGCGGTGGCCTCGAAGGAGCTGCAGCAGCGCATCGTGGCCATCCTGCCCCCCAAGACCCACACCAGGGCGGTCAGCGCGTCCGCATCCTCCTCGTGAGGCAGTGGGCGGCTCCAGAAGCGTCAGGGGCTCGCCCATTGCAGGAGCGTCACTTCAATCCGTTCCCGACAGTTGGCGAGTATTGCGTTTGCTCTTACGTTGTTGTATCAGTTGTAGAGCAAATCCATCACCCTTACAAACCCCTATACAGTACTAATCCCATCCAGTATACTCAGACTGACCAACCAACCAACCAACCAACCAACCAACCAATACACCGTGTCGGAGCATCATGGGCGGCGTCCAGAAGGACGCGTCCGTGGGCGAGTACGACCCGCGCACGGGGCTCACGCGCGTCACGCGGCAGCGCGGGCGCCTGCTGTTCAACATGGGCGCGAGCGCGCGCAAGCAGCGGCTGGATGCGCCGCGGGGCGAGCCGCAAGGGCCCCGTCCCGCGTCCGCAGGCTCCGTCAAGGGCTCCATCTCGAGCCAAGAGACCGCCGCGGAAGCGTTCACGGGGCTGTCGCTGTACCCCGAGGAGGCGCTGTACCTGGTCCAGCACGGGGCCCTGGCCGTCTTCCCGGCCGCAGCGGACCGCGCGCGGCCGCCGCTGGACGCCACGGCCCTGGCCGCGCTGCTCGTCCGCACCCACGGCGCGTCGCTCGCGTGTCTGGACGTCTACGCGTTCCTCAAGCGCGAGAAGCTGCACCCGCGCCGGTGTCCAGTCACGACGTCGTCCCACGGCGGCGACAGCGTCGGATGGGGACAGCGCCGCGCGCCTAGGCACGTCGACGCCTCCTCCTCCTCCGGCTCATGTTCCATCGCGTTCGACGTCTGGAAGTCGGTCGTGGCGCCGTCTTTGCCGCCGGATGACGCCGCCAATGCGCCGCCTCCAAGGATTCTGCCTGGCACAGCCGGCAAGCGGCTGCAGCTCGTCTTCCGCGTGCTCGTGGGCCGCTTCGAGGACCCGCCGCCGGCCCCCAGCGCGCTGAGCGCGGCGCTCGCGGCCTCCGAGGCCGAGCGCCCGGGCGTGCCCGTCAAGCTGGCGGTCGTCGGCCGCGACCGCAGCGTGCTGCTGCTGGAGCTCTCGGCCCCGTGACCGCTGTCACTAGGGACTCGCTGCATGCTGTAGACTAGTAGATATAGTAGATATAGTACTTATGCACCATAAAGATCAGACACTTCACGTATCCATGGAGGTTGACCACGTTGAAGTGGAAGGGAAGAAAAAAAAAGTATCTTTCACCATCGAGCAGCTCTCTTATCCCCAGTTGACTTGCGCGTTGTAAGGCGGAGACCGTTCCCGGAACCGAAAATAATAATAATACTGTTTTTTGTATGGTCGAAGGGTCGCAAAAAGGGCGAAGTAAAAAAAAGAGAGACCAAAACTGACGCGGACGACGACTCAGACGACGACGGACTCTCAGCACCGCGGGGACGCGGCGGCCGCGGCGGAAGCGGCGGTCGCGGACGGCAGGTAGCTGGACAGGAACTTCTCCGGGTCGAGCACAAAGTCGTCGTCCTCGTCCGCAAACCCGGCGGCGGCCGCGGCATGCAGCCCGGGCGAGGGCGCGCAGGAGAGCGGGCCGGCCATGGCCAACTCGTCCCCGAGCCGCAGGCACTCGTCCTCGTCCTCGTCGGCCGCGGCGAAGGGGAAGCGGCCGAGCGCGAAGCCGCCGGCGGCGTCCTCGTCCGCAGTCTCCGTCGCCGTGACCGGCCGGTCCGCAGCCGCCGAGGCGTCGGCCGAGAACCAGTCGAGCTCCTCCTCGGTCAGCTGCAGCAGGTCGTCGTTGTCGATGGACGAGAGCGTCGAGTCGAGTGCGGCGGCGTCCAGCGGGAAGGGCAGGTCGGCCAGCGCGCGGTCGTCGGCCAGGTCGAGCAGCATGGCGTCCGCGGCGCCGGCGGACGCCGCGTCCTCGTCCCCAAAGTCCAGCGGCAGCATGGGCATGGCGTGCTGCGGGGCGGCCCGCGACGGGGTGAGCAGCCCGGCGGCGCTGAGCGGCAGCCGCGCGAACCCGCCGCCGCCGCCTCGTGGGACGCTCAGCTGCAGCGGATGGTGAAGCTGATGATGAAGCTGCGGATGATGAAGCTGCGCGTGGAGTGCGGACGAGGACGCCGAGGCGGCCGCAGCCACGTCCAGCATGTCGGCGAAGAGCTTGTTGGCGGCCGAGGGCGACTTTTGCTTGGGCGACATGTGGGCCGCGGCCGCCTTCTTCTCGCGCAGCATGCGCTTGGGCAGGCTCGGCAGCGGACCCTCGTCCTCGTCCTCAAACCCGCCGCGTGCGCCCGCGTCCAGGGACGGCAGCGGCGCGCACTTGCGCTTGCGCAGCAGCGGCCGGCGCGGACTGTCGCACTGCGGCGTGGCCGGCGCGGCGGCCATGGGCGTGGCCGGCGCGTCGTCGCTCCCGCTCTCGGCCGCGGTCTCGGTCCCCAGTCCTCCATTGCCGTGGCCGTGGCCGCTCCCACCCTCGCGCTCCTTGAGCCGCGCCTCCTCCTTCTCGAGCTTCTGGTAGTACTTCTGCGCGTGCGTGCGGATCTGCACGACCGTGCGCGTCTTGATGAGCGTCGCGATCTTCTTCCACGCGCGGTACGGGAACGCCTCGAGGCCCTGCAGGAAGAGCTGGTGCTCGGCCTCGGTCCAGCGGCCGGTGTTGGGCTTGACGACGGACCCGGCGCCACCTAGTGGGCGTCCCGCGGACGGTTCGTCGTCCTCGTCCTCGTCCGGTCCGCAGAGTGCGGACGAGTCCGAGGACGACCCCGAGGGGGAGCCCGAAGGGGACGGCAGCGACAGCCGGTGGCTCGCGAACGCCGAGGAGGACGCGGCCGACGAGCCGTCCTTGGCCGCCAGCAGCTTGGTCGTCGGGTCCCGGGGGGAGAAGGCGGACGCGCAGGCCGAGTTGTCGCCCGCGCCGGCCCCGAGCGGCGTCATGGGCGCCGACAGCTCGTCCGCGGCCCCGGACGCGTCCAGCTGGTGCAGAGAGAGCAGCTTGGGCTGCTGGGGGAGCTGCGCGCGGCGCAGCGCGAGCTCCGACTTGAGCATGGTGCGCGTCTCCATTGCGGACGCGTGGGGACGGGATGGGGACGGCGTGCGGACGGGGGTGGGGACGACGGGGCTTCGATACTTCTAGAAGGTAGAAGTCCGGCTCGGCTCGGCTTGGCTCTCTCTACCCGGGATAAAAGATACAATTCTTGTGCAAGATGAAGGGGCCGGGTGCGGATGTGGATGCGGACGACCGGACGGATGGGATTGGGGACCGGACGGACGGGATTGGGGACCGGGCGGCGGATTGTGCGGACGGAGCTTCGCACGGATGCGGACAAAGTTCAAATGACCGCTGCGGCCGCACGCGAGCCAAAGGGGCGAGCCAAAGGGGACGGCGGCCCCCCCCACATGTGAGTGCGTGCTGCGGCGGGTTCTTCCCCCGACCGACAGATTATTGCCGCACGGAGCAAGGGGAGGGGCCCCGGGGGAGGAGCATTCGAAGATGAAGCAAGGAGGGGGCGGGGTCGGGGAGGAGGAGCGGACGGATCGCGATGGACCAATGGGCGGCCACCAACGAACTTTTGCACCAATCACAGAGAGACAAGGCGGCGCGTAAGGTGTGCGTGCTGGTATGCGACGCCATAATTCCTTCCACGCTTATTTTGGGCTCCGCGCCAAAACACACAGTACGTACATATGTAAAGTATTATACGTCGAGTACAGTACGCTTTAGCGCGGCATCCGTAAAACGTCATCAACCCGCAGTCGTCCAGCACGAGCGAACGACCGGCCCGGCTACGTGTGTACTGCATTGGGAATGCATGCGATTGCTCGGGAACGGGTTCGGCCGCGTGTCGAAGCTGCAGGACGACTCGCAGCTCAGGCTAAGCAAGAAAGCCATGAACGCAAGCGAGAAGTGTTTTATTGAAACGCTCCGCATTTTGGGGCCGGCGCTCTGCAATTATGAACATGACGGGAGGGAGGGCGACGCTTGAATCTCCTACAGGGTATACAAATACCGAGTCATTTTGGGAGGACAGGCAATATGCGACGCGCCTGTGCAAATCAGCAGCGCGGTGGTACACATCGTATAATTATACCGTAGTGCTGTTGTACGGTACGTTTGGCAGCACACAAGCGCGCGAAAGACGACAGAGGTCGTCCCAACCCACCGATAGGATGGATGCCCGAAGAACTCCCCCCCTGCACTCGATGTGATGCGAGACGAAGAGTGTATCGCCTACAGAACTGCTGGGTGCGGAGGTGTTCATTCCCTCCCCTACGCTTGAAAGCCTACACATACAAATCGCCGGTCTGGATGGTCGTTGAAGTGGCGAGGGACGCGTTTTTACGGCAAAGATTCATTTGGGCACCGTGGATCCGTTCGTTTGGGCGCCGGCACGCGCCTCGTCTGCCGAATTCAGCCGCCAAGCGTGAATTGAACGGTACAGGCGCTCTTTTTCGTGGAAACTTCCGCTTATCTCGGAAAAACCTCGAGACAGCGGAAACAGCCGAAAAACCTCGGCCGCACCATCCCCGTCCGCACTAAAAATCAGGGGCGGACGCGTGACCTGGCTGGGGGGCACGCGAGAAATTGGGGGCCCCACTTCAACGCCCTCCCTCCGCGCTCTCTTATTGCGGCCCCGTTTTATAAACCAGAAGAACGGGATGCGGCCGCCAGAAAGGCACCGCGGGAAGGAGCGCGGCCGCATGGCAGAACGTGGCGCCGTCCCCTGGGGCCGGCGGCGCGTCGTCCGGTCCGCCTGGTCCGCCCGGTCCGTCCTTCGGGCAGCCGCGTGGGGGCCCCGCCCTGTTTGACCCCGCTTGGTCGACTGGACGCGGACGCGGACGCGCTCATTGCGCGCGCTCATGGTGGGACGCACGTCCGCAGCCACTTCAACGTGGGGGGTCATTTATAATAAAAATATCGAAAAAGTGGGGGCGAGATTCGACGAAAACCCCAGAAAAAGGGGGGATGACCGCTGTTCAATTTGCCGAATTACGACGTGCGGACGGCCGATCCTCCGCACGAAACGACGCGGCGAACCCACTCGGCCGCCGTCCTTCGCTGGCGCCACCGCCCGGGGGCCAACGCTCCTCCCCTCCCCGTCCCTCTCGCGGCGGAAGCTGCGCCGAACGAGCGCGCGCTCTGTGCGGCGTCATGGCAGCTCCTTCTGGTGCTGGCAGACCGTGGGCGGGGAGGAGGGGCGGAGCGGACCGAGGGGGGGAAGAAGGAGAGCGTCCCCGCCGCAGGAGGGGACGCGGACGCCCCCCCCCACACACACAGGCGGACCCTTCGGCAGACTACACTATACGGGGACGGAAGGTCCATGCTGATACTAAACAGTCACTTGCGGGGCCCCGACAATGCAGGGGGTTGCCACGGCGCTCGACGCTCCGCTTCTATAAATACGCGGCCGTTGCAGCCGGGCCGGTCCGGGCCGGTCCGGTCCCCACCGCCGTCCTCGAGTGAGTGGACGAGGAGGAAGGAGGAGGGAGGGCCTGGTCGGAGCCGGCGGTTACTCCGGCCGGCTGCGGCTGCGGAGCCCCTGGCCGGCCGCGAAACGTCCGCGAAACGCTGGCGGCGTCATTTCTGCCTCGAAGGGGCGCGTGGTCACGGGGGAAGGGGGGACATCCCCACCGCCTCATCTACCGACCGACTGATGGGGATCGGTACGCTCAAGCCAAGTGGGTTTTTGGGCCATTCAACTGGCGGCTGCTCGAGCCTCGATGGATCACAGGCGAAAGCCGCGAAACGGTTGTGGGAACGCGCGCGGAACGGTGCGGACCCCGAAATTCGAAGTGCCTTCCAAAACGGATCCTCGGCCGTTTCTCTTCCGCACGGCGACGTTTCGCCGGAAGGTAGGTTCCCTGGCCCCTAATAGGGGGCTGGCTGGTACTATAGAGGGGCAAACCACTTGACTTTCGGGAAGAGCGCGCGCAGGTGCAAGCAGGTCAACTGAAAATCGAACGGACTCGACAAAGAACGCGCGGAACGGTCGCGCGAGCGACGCAAGGCGGTCGATAGGCGCTTCGTTCGGCGGATGACTGGCGGCGGGCGACGCAGGCGGCGAGTCACCCATGACGCAGGTCGGCCTTGACAGGCTTCAACGTATCATAGGGGGTGAAATAAGGTAAGGCAACCAACTAAGCACGGGACTTCAAGGTAGGGTACGTAGTCGACTACGGGACTTCAAGGCAGGGCGAAGGTAGGGCGACCAACTACATGGAGACTGCCGCGACTCACTGCTCTGGCTGGATGTGGACAATGTCCCATGGGCCGAGGATCTCGCTGCGCGTCAAAGAGAGCAGCAGAGCAGCAGACGCGCGTCAGTCGATTGTGGCGGTAGCAAAGCACTTGGCGCGAGGGTAGAGCGCGCGGACGCACGTCTTGTACTCCTGCGCGTGCATGAACCAGAGCGGGCACGCGAACGTGAGGAAGAGCACGAGCGCGCCGGCCGCGACGCTCTCGAGCGGCGACGCGCGCCACGACAGCGGCAGCGCGAGCGCCACGAGCGCCGCGGCCACGGCCAGGTGCGCGGCTTCCGACTCGCGCTGGTCCAGCCAACGTAACAAGAGGTAGAGCGCCGCGGCGTGAGGCGGAGCAGAGGCTGGAGTAGAGCACGCACACACAGACGCAGCTTCGGGTGCAGTCACGCACCTTGACCTGGCGCTGGAAGAGCGGGAAGAGCGCGAAGAGCTCGATCGCGAAGAGCACGAGCGCGAACACGTGCTCGCTCGACTGCAGCCGCGAGGCGAGCAGCACGGCCGTCAGGATAGCCGCGTTGAGCGAGATGGTCCCGCTGAACCTGATGGCACACACACGTCGCATAGTGAACATGAGTCCTTCTGGACGGACGCGAGGCTCGAGCGATGCGCTGCATGCTCGCTCGCGGTTAATCCGCAGCCCAGGGGGAGTAAATACCTGCCGATGCCAGCGTTGACGTAGTTGTAGTCGTGCGTGACGAGGTGGAGCATGGCGAGCGAGTAGGCCAGCGCCCAGATCGTGTCATCCGCGTACGACTCGGTCAGCGTGCGCAGCACGGGCGAGAGCAGCGACAGCGTCGCGCAGAAGAGCAGGCTCGAGCCGAGCGCCTCGGACGCACGCAGCGGCATGCCGAGCCCGACGCGCAGCGCCGCGAAGCCCGCGACGCCCAGGAAAGTGTCGAGCGACCCGAGCGCGGCGGCCGACACGTCCCCAGCGTGCACCATCTCGAACAGCGACTGCCATGATAGAGAGCGTGTGTGTATGAGCGTTTTGTAGGGCGGTGAGTAGTAGAGAGAGAGAGAGCTTGGGACGCACGAAGAAGATGAGGACGGCGCAGATCTGCTGCGTGAGCGCCGCGGACGCGCGCGCCATGCCCCAGTAGTCGTGCTCGCGCACGTTGGCTGGCCGTGCATCCACGGTCGGGGCGTCAGTCAGCGCCGCAGTTTTTGGTACGGAAGCGAATGCGCTATGGCCGAGCCGTGCCGTTGGTCGTCATCTGCTCGAGGAACGTCTCGTCCACGTGGTTGTCCGCGTACGGTTGCGCCTCGAACAGCACCTTCCTCCATCGCGGCCGCGGCGCGTCCTGCACCTAAAGGAGACACAGAGGCGGGCGCCGTGAGGAGCAGAGAGGGAGGGAGAGGGAGACACAGGAAGCTGCAGCAGCATGGCGCGCGGCGCACCATTGTCTCTCGGATATTGGTCGCAGATCGACGATTTGTGTGAGAAACATGATCGTCAAAATGCGTGCTTTCGAAGCTATTATCTATCTCAATGCAGTAGACAAAGTGAATACTCACGTACACTTCCGGTTTATACAACCATTATGTAATTATTTATGATTCATGAACTCAGTACTGTTCACGACTTTAGACCGCTTTGCACAAACAGCGACACTGGCGGTGGATGCCGATCGAAATGGGAAAGCTAGCTCTGCCGTCACTTTCGACGCGCATCGACTGCCGCGCGTCGACGCTCGCCGGCTCACCGTCGAATCTGACGAGGGGGAACGCCTGCTCCACCCAGAGAAGCCGAGAGCGACGCCGAGTTCGTTTGGCTCGCGAAACAGCAAGATTGGCGTGCGCAAGCGCCTGCGCCACCAAGAACCATCACGCGCGAAGAAGCTCTGGCAGATATGAAAACCGCCAGTCGAGTGCCGATGGCTTCTTTCTTAGTGTACATGTATGACACAGCACCGAGTGTCAGTTCCGACGAAGGGGTTCAGATTCGATTCGACCCGTTTGGGCGGGGACCGACCCCCTTGAACACAGCCCGACCCTTTCAAGTACAGGGACCGAGCGAACGCTCGTGGGGGGCCAATCCACCTCCGTCACAAATTCGAAATAGCACGGTAGGTCACCTCGACCTACCGAGCTGCCCTACTTGTCAGGTAGGGCATTAGTTTCCTTACTCATTGAGTTTAAGCCAATTTGGGCAACTACGGTACTTCTTCAAATGTATATAACCAAGCACTCCCATACGCACAAGATCGTAGTGTAAAGCATTCATTCCAAGTTGAAGTGAGTGTTCCTTCATTCGTCATTCATAATCCAGACGTGTCGGTCAGTGGAAACCCAGGAGCGCCGAAGCCATCGCAAGCGCAGCGATGCTCGCGAGTCCGACAGCCAACGGAGCAGCTGCATTGCCAGAGGTAGAGGGCTTGGTGGTGCCGGTGGGCCCGGAGCCGGAGGTCGAGGAGCAGGTGATCGACGCCCACAAGCTCGCGTTGGACGTCTTGGTCGAATCGCCAGGGTGCGAGACACCGTCGGTCCAGCGGGGCGTGCCGCCCTGAGTCCACTCGCAGCACGGGTCGCCGAGCTCCTGCCCGTTCGTCTGTCCGTCTCCGTCCGTGTCGGCCTGGCACAGCGCCGTGGTCCACTTCTTGCCCGCGCTGTCAAACGCGTCGCCAAAGTCGTTGAGAGCAACGGAATCGCCCGTTCCGTCCGCGTGCCCTAGCGCCTGCGTGTCTGGCACATTGGCGCCGTTTGGGATGCGAGCGACGAAAATCTGCTTGGCCTGCACGAGCGGGAGCAGCGCCAGCAAGGCGGTTGCCGAGAGCGCCGAGGTCTTCATGGCTGGCTGGAGGTTGGAGGGAGGAGGAGTCTTGTGCTGATGTGGAGAAGACCTCGAGATGAGAATTGGCAGCTCCTCTGAGGCGCCAGCCAGCTTGCATTGCTGCGATCGAGCGATTCGCAGGTGGTTATTTCCACGCGCCAAGCCACGCGAAGCTGCCAAGCTGCGCGGATATAGCTACAAACAGCCAGGACGCTGCAACTGATCCAGAGCGCAGTCCCATCGAGTCACTCGGGTGTGCCAGCAAACTCCATCTCCGTCGACTCTGCCTACAGGAATAGCGATCTATTCGCGGCGGCATCTTGGCGCATCATGCACATTGCTCGGTATCCTCATGAATTGGAGCAGAGAATGTAGCAGTGAGACTTGAAGGGCTCGTCAGTCGCTTCGAGGTGGAGGAACAAAGGGCTTGCGAGCCGCCCGACCTTCACCATAGCACGCATTCGACTTCTAGTGCCACTGTTGGCACTCGTGACGAGCGCACTACCCTTGGTGGCAAGCGGCAGCGAGCTAGACTCGGTCCATGCGATTGACATTCGCGTCGGCGACTGCAACAACCAGCAAACAGAGACTACTGATACGGTGTCGTCGAAGCCTGTGCGGGTATTACAGACAGATGGATCAGGGTCTTCACTACGCTTCGAGCTGACGGTTCCTGGTGCCGAGTTCGTCGTCTTCCGCTTCGCCCACTTGCAGCTGCCTCCAGCGTCGCGACTCGTGATTTCAGCCGGCGATGCATACAGAGGACTCTCACCACCACAGGCGGTTGTCTTCGACCATTCGCAGTCAGCATCAAACAGGAGCGCCGTTCAGTTCTCTCCACCTCTGTATGCATCCCGCGTCCTTCTCGAGTACCACGACGGGTTTCGACGCCGTTCCAACGCGCCTGCAGCTATGACGCTACCGTGCTTCGGCTTTCATATCGATCAGTACCGAGACCACGCTGTCCAACCAGCAGTCGCTTCCTCGACGGCATCCAATTCACAGGAGGACAGCTGCGACTCAAGCACGAAAGACAGCGACGACAGCTCTCTTGCTTCGATGACCGTGAGCCCTTCCAGTCTTCGTTTTGACACTCCTGTCTACTTCAAGACGCTGGCTGTGGTACGGGTCGTGGTGCAAAAGCCGCACGGAGCGGTCGCGTGCTCTGGGTTCATGCTAGGCTGCGCAGGTCACGTTCTCACCAACAGCCACTGCGTTTCAACTGAGGAAGAGGCTACGCTCACAACCATCGAGTACACCGAGTCATCCTCGTCTTCACCATCATCGGCCAGCACGTTCGAGGTGGCCACGGGTGCCGAACTAGTGGCGTCTTCTCCAGAGAGTCAGTTGGACTATGCGCTGCTACTCCCAAAGCTCTCAAGCATCGATCGTCGACGTCTCCTCAACCACTTTGGCTTCCTCTCGCTGCGTTCCGAAGGCGCTCGCCTCGGAGAGCGCGTATTCATCCCGCAGTTCCCTGGCAGTAGCAGCACTGAACGCGCTCGCGACAAGCGGGTCGCCGTGAAAGTCTATGACCAAGACGGCGACGAAAGCGCATTCGGACGTGTCAACTCCCTGTCTGTGAGTAGCTGCAATGTCCGCAACGACAGCATCGGCTACGCGCTCGCAACCAGCGGCGGATCGTCCGGCTCACCCGTCATTGCGCACCAAGACATGGCCGTCGTCGGTCTTCACTATTGTGCTGGTGCGTTCGTCATCGGAACGCGCATACGAATGGATCTCCACCGACACTAACGAGCTGAAATCATGCAGCCGGATGCCAGAAGAGCGCCATCGCGTCTAGCAAGATCGTGCACGACCTGAAGCGCGTCGGACACCTCCCCCCATGCGCCGAGCTCCTCCGTTCGTCACCACCAACGCATCAAATTCAAGCATAGAGTGCATTACTAAAGTCCACGCCTCCCTCTTGTCACGAGTCCACTAGCCGCCACGTCTGGATCTCTCTTCCTCCGCCTTAGTAGCTCATCTTCTGCGGCGCCTGGCACCACGGGCAGCAGCCAAAGTGCTTGACCCAGCGGTTCCACATGTCGTGGTCGGCGATCACCTTGCACGTAGCGCAGTGCGCCGTGCTCTTGGGGGCCACGGGGAAGCCTGTGAGGATGCAGGCCTCGCTTGAGACGTGGCACTCTGGACACGCCAACGCCGCCTCGTAGATCTGCGCCTTGCACTGGCCGCACGCGCGCTCCGGCAGCTTCTCGGCCACCTGCTGGTCCATCGAGATGGTCAGGACCCAGTCGCGGATCTCCTCTCTCGCGCCTTCGTCCCCAACGTAGTGCGTCTCCGGCAGCGGGAAGTCCGCCGGCGTGGGGATGTCCGCGCCTACAAAGTCTGTGTTGTCCAGGTGGCTCGCGTCCCCGCCGCTCCCGCCGCTCTCGTCAATCGCCTCGCACAGATCCAGGTACCGGTTGAAGAAGACGAAGGCGGCGCTGAGCCATTTCTTGCTGCGGGATGCCGCCCCTGCGAGGTAGAACATCTTGTCGGCCGGCAACTCCGGCCCAATGAAGCGCAGGAGCGACATGCTGACGCGCGCAGCCACGTCGTCAAGGCCGCTCCCGCTGGCGCTCTCGGCCTGCTGCTTGACGACGAAGTAGTGGGTCATGAGCAGCCACTGCTCGACCTCGGCGACGCGAGAGGCAGCCGCGTCGCTGCCCGAGGCGCCGCGCAGATCCTTCACCAGCTTGCGGAGACACTTGGCGAGCTCCGCGAGGACCGTCGCGTGTCCAGACTGCGTGTCCACTTCCTGCCGGCCACCCAGCGCCAGGCGGACGACAGTACTCACCACGTCGATGGCAGATGCGTCCACCGGAATGCCATAGTCGACGAGTGTCTTGACAGCCGCCGCGATCTCTTCATGCTCGCACAAGCGCGTGACGCGCAGCACGAGGTACTTGGCGAGCGACTGCGGCCCGTGCTTGGCTGCAGACGAGAGCACCTTGTCCCACTCGCCGCGCTGCATCCAAGCGTCCAGAGCGCTCGAGCTGCTGGCGCCAGAGGCCGCGCCGTCGTCGCCGGAGCTGAGCTTCGCCTCCTTGCGCTCTGACAGTTTGGCGTCTCCTCCGGGCGCCGATGGCGTGTATGACGACGATCCCGATCGGCTCTTGGCCTCCGCTGCAGCCGACGACGGAGATGAGGCCATGGGCTGAGCTTGCGCCTGAGCCTGAGCCTGCTGCTGGCCGAACGCACTCGCTTGCTGCGCGCGTTCGAGCCGTGGAAGCAGCTCCGGCGCGTGCTGCTCGCACAGCCGCTGTGCCCCGGCCCAGTCGCCCACGCGTAGGTAGCAGTCCAGCGCCTCGTTCATCTTGTCTATGGTGCGGAAGTGCTCGGCCGCGGCCGAGAACCGCGAGAGCCCCAGCAGGCGAGACGCTACCTCGTCCACGACCGACCGGTACCGCGCTCGGTCGTACTGCGCGCACAGCTCGACAGCTCTCGCCCAGAGCTGCTCCAGGTCCTGCGCGTCGCTCTCGCTGTCGTCGCCGTCTCCGGACCCCGCCAGGTGGTCCATCGACACGGACAAGTACGCATCAATGGCTTGGACAAACTGCTGGGAGGCGACCCAGGCCTCGCACGCGTCGACGATCTCGTGCTTGCGGTCGGCGCCGCTCGGCAGCTGGCCCGAGAAGGCCGCGCGCTGGCGAGCCAGGTTCACCTCCATGAGCTTGTGCGGCAGGTGGCGCTTGGCGATGCGCGCGGCGTCGCCCCACATGCTCGCCTCGAGGTACGCGGCGAGCGCGAGCTCCGGCTTGCCCGCGCTCAGGAAGAAGCCCTCGGCGCGCTGGTGCTCCTTGCGCTCGAGCCAGAGCCGCGCTTGCGCGATGAACACGTCCGAGACGCTGGCCGGGTCGGCGCTCTCGGCCACGCGCATGGCGTTGGCCCAGTCCTGCTGGTGCACGTACATGTCGAGTGCCTCGCGCGGCTTGCCGGCCTTGATGAACTCGCTCTCGGCCTCTTGGAACCGCTCCTCGTCCTCCAGGAAGAGCGCGTGCTTGAGGTGCACCTCCGGCAGCTTCTTGGGCGCGCAGCTCTGCGCCAGCTCGAACGCGTGCTCGAACGCGCCGCTCTCAATCGCGTAGTCGATGGCCGGCTCGATGAGGCCGAGCCGTGTCAGCAGCTTGGCTCCCTGCTCGCCTCCCAGGTCCATCGCCCAGGCGTACGCCACGCGCTTGGACGCGTTGACGCCACCGTGCACCTTGGCCACTCGGATGGCCTCGTCCCACATGTCGTTGGCGCGGAACATGTTGACGGCCGCCTGCCACTCGCCGGCCTCGGCGAAGTGGTGCTCGGCCGCCTTGAGGTCGCCCTCGCGCTCGAGCTGCTGCGCCAGGAACAGGTGCGTGTCCTTGAGCAGGTCCTTGCGGTGCTTGGCCACGAGCCGCACCATCTGCTCGTAGTTCTTGTGGTTCTTGTACATGTTGATGGCCAGGTCGGGCTCGTTGACCGTCAGGAAAAGCTTCTCGGCCTCCTTGAGCTTGCCCTGCCGCTCCATGCGGTGCGCCTGCTCCACGTACAGCCGCTCCGTCTCGTACTTGTCCAGGTGGTTGAGCGCGACCTGGTACGCCGCGTCCCATTTGTTCGCGCGCGTGTACATCTCCACGGCGTCGCGCGCCGCGTCCGCCTTGATGAAGCAGCGCTCGGCTTGCTCGAACTGCTGCGCGTCCTGGTAGTGGCGCGCCAGGCGGCGGTAGTACGGCAGCGACACGTCGTCCTCGAGCGTCTCGACGAGCTGCCCGGCCTTGGCCCACTGCCGCGAGTTGAGCGCGGCCTCGACGGCCTTGGTCGGCACGTTGCCCTCGATGTAGTGGTTGATGGCCATGTCCATCTGCTTCTGCGAGACGAGGAAGTCGCCCCAGGCCTCTTCCAGCCGCAACACCTTGTCGGGGAAGTGCCGCCGAGACAGCTCGACCGCCTTGCGGAACGCGTTCGCCTTGATGAACGCAGCCAGCGCGCGGCTCTCCTGCTCCAGCTTCTCGAACTGGTCGCCGGCCTTCTCGAACATGCTCGCCGCGTACAGCGCCTCGGCGACCGTCTCGAGCAGTTGGCGGTGGTCCCGGCCGATGTTCCGGGTGTTTAGCAGCTGCGCAGCCTTCGCCGGTAGCCCGCCCTTGAGGTACAGGCTCACGGCGCTGGCGACGTCGCCCTCCTTGACCTTGAGCGCCGCCGCCTTCTCCTCCTGCCGCGACTCAACGAGGTAGTCGTAGTAGCTGCGCTTCATCTGCTCGCAGCCGGAGTGGCTCTTGGCCTCGGCCACGCGGATCGCGTCCTCCCACTTGTGCAGGTGCTGGTACATCTCGATGGCTTCGTCGACCTGCGCCTGGGACAGCAGCAAGTGCTCCGCGCCTCGGAAGTCGTTCTTGAGCAGCGCGAGGCGAGCGCGCACGCGCCAGTGCGCGACGCCGTCGTCGAACTTGTTGCGCTCCAGCGCGTCCAGCTTGTTCACCTTGCGGAGGAACCGCGAGCGAGCAAGGTCGCCCAGCGCCGCCGCGCATCGCTCGGCGATGCGGTGGTCGTTCGCCTCGAGCGCT
The DNA here is from genome assembly GCA_023338025.1 of Phytopythium oedochilum. NCBI lineage: Eukaryota > Oomycota > Peronosporomycetes > Pythiales > Pythiaceae > Phytopythium > Phytopythium oedochilum. The sequence goes on along the minus strand of JAADXX010000295.1, from coordinate 13,882 downwards.
GCCTCGCTCAGCTGGCTCCACATGGCCTCCGTCTCGGGCGTGAGCTCTAACGGCTCGAGGATCGCCATGGCCGTGACCAGCGCCTGGTCGTCCAGCGCCGTCCCGAACGAAATGAGCGACTCGTCCAGCTGGTACGAGGCCGTGTTCATGCCCTCGTCCACGATCACCTCGGTGCGTCCGTTGCCGCGCTCGATCTGCTCGACGTCGCCCTTGATCTGGTAGATCGTGGACTTGTCCGGGGCGCGGATGTTGTACCAGACCGACAGGTTCGACCGGTTCTGCGCCACGACCACGTCCGAGTCGGGCACCCACTGCACGTAGTTGCAGTAGTGCAGCAGCGTGCTGCGCTTCTGGGCGTCCAGGTCGAACAGGTGCAGCTGGCGGCGCTTGTCTCGGAACAGCAGCAGGCTGCCGCGCGCGTTGAGCTCGAGCCAGTCGACGCGCGAGTCGTGGTTCACCGTCGACGACACGTGCAGGTGCAGGTCCTTGATCGAGATAGTCTGCAGGTCCAGCAAGTACGCGATCTTCTTGTTGGTCCCCTCGTCTCCGTCGTTCCCGAGCATGCGCGCGCCTTGCTGCTCTTGCGGCGCTTGCGGCGCTTGCTGCAGACCCGGGCGCTCGTTGATCCGTACGCTCAGCAAGTGCGTGCTCAGGTGCTCGGTGCGCACCGAGCTCAGCACCTCGTTCTGCCCGTACTCGATGAGCGACAGCTCGCCCGCCTGGTACACGATGCACACGCTCTCGTTCTCCAGCATGTACTTCTCGGCGCCCGTCGACTGCCACTGCACCTCGCTCAGCTTGGCCGTGTCCAGGTCCCCGACCAGCAGCGTGTTGGACGTGTTGCCCACGAGGAACCGGTCCTGGAACACGTTGAGCTTGGCGATCTCGCAGCCGAACGCCGAGCGCACGACCATGCGCGCGCCCGTCGCGAGCCGCTTGACGATCACTTGGCTCAGCGACACGTACGTGAACTCGAACTTGCCTTTGTACCGATAGCGCCGCACGCAGGCGTCGAACAGGTCGAGCGCGCCGCACGCCGAGCCGACCGCGAGCCGGCTCCCGTCCGCCTTCCACGCGAGCGCCGTGACCGAGTACAGGTTGGGGATGGTCTTGGTGCCGACGAGCTCCCACGTGCCCGTCTTGGCTTGGAAGCCGAACGTGTAGAACGAGTTGAAGTTGCCAACTACCACGGCCTCGCCCGTAGGATTCACCACGCTCGTCGTGAACTCGCCGCACTGCGGGTCGTTCGAGTAGTCGAACACACGCTCCAGCCCTCCGTCCTTGTCGTAGAACGTCACCTTGCGGTCGTTGCCGGCTGCGACGACGCTCTCGCCCCATGACAGCGCGTACGGGACGCACGAGTGCACGGCGAGCTTGGCGTGGGTCGGCCCGCCGCCCGACACGTCGTCGAAGACGAACCGGTAGATGGAGCCGTCGTAGTGGCCCGAGAGCACGGCCGTGCCCTCCTGGTTGCTGCACACGACCGAGACGTAGGAGCCCGAGCCGTAGAGCGTCGCGGGCTTGTTGCTGCGCAGCTGGCCGACCTTGACCTTGCCGTCCGCGAGCCCGAAGACGACCTCGTTCGGGTGCGTCACGGGCCACGCGAGCGCCGTGATGGACGCCTGCTGCGGGAACTTGTTGCAGATGGACTTCTTGTCTCCCCACTCGAGCCCGATCTTGTAGATGAAGACGATGTTGTCGCTCTGCGCGACCGCGAGCTTGGTCGAGTCGGGCGAGAAGGCCAGCGCGCGCACCACGTAGTTCTTGTCGCCCTTGTCGGCCGGCTTGGTCGAGAACTTGTCCTTGCGCTCGCCCGTCTGCGCGTCGAACAGGTGCACGACGCGGTCGACCGTCACGACCGCGAGCCGCCGGTTGTTGGGCGAGAAGGCCACCGCCGTGACCTTGCACAGACCCTCGGTCGCCTGTAGCAGCGACGTCAGGTGCCGCAGCTGCATCTTGCCGCCGGGCTGCTCTCCGAGCCCGTCGCGAACTCTGTGCGTCTCGAGAGAAGGCTCAGAGGCAACCGGGACGAGTGGTCGCGGTCTCGAAACGACGCAGACACATGGCGAGGCCCTTGAGTGACCCGCGACCCTTGATTAGATGCATTCTCAGCGCTCTTCCCGTCCATAATGGGCATACACGAGCACTGACATCGACCGACTGCATGAATCAAACCCGCTAATGTAGCAGAGCCTTGCAGAGAAGTTGGCGCCCACGCTACACCGTCGAGAGTTCAGGCTTGCACAGCCACTTGTAAACGACCCATTTGTTCCATTCCAACGCATCCGCTCGCAGTTTGTCGACCACACTCCGCATCAGGTCCAGATGCCTCGAGAAGATCCACTCTAGCGCCTCGACGCTGCCTTGTTCGACAGCACTCTTGGCTGCATCATGAGCGCTTGATGCAGTGTCTCCATGCGCGTCAAGCCACTCCAGTAACGAAATGTTGCTCTGTGCAGCCGCGTACTTGGCCGCGTTCGTCCAGCCTTTGAAGAGATGGTCGCCAAGCCACTTGACTACATCCAAGTGGCCGAAGCTAACCGCGTTATCGAACGCCTGGGCGGTGCAGCCTTCGAGTCGGTGCTCGTGCAGCCACCTTATGACTCCCAGGTGGCCGTTCGCGGCTGCACGATCCATGGCGAGCGTCGTGCATCCCTCGCTCCGATTGCTGTGAAGGAACTCGACGACTTCCAGGTGTCCGTTCGCCGCAGCGCGGTCCATCGCCCATCGCGAGCATCCCTCAGCTCGATGCGTGTGCAGCCATTGGACGACACCCAAGTGGCCATTCCCTGCTGCACCGTCCATCGCGGACAGTGTGCACCCTTCCTGACGGTTCTCATGGAGCCACCGCACAACATCCAGGTGCCCGTTGCTAGCCGCGCTGTCCATCGCGAATGAAGAGCACCCTTCTGTGCGATTCGCGTGAAGGAACTGCACAACCTCCAAGTGTCCGCCAGCCGCCGCGCGATTCATCGCCGCGTCCGTGCACCCAACGCCTCCGTAGTGCAGCCACTTGACCATTTCGAGATGACCGTTCACGGCTGCGCCATCCATTGCGTTGGACGTGCATCCCTTCCCATTCGCAGCGAGGTAGCGCACCACGTCCGTGTGGTTTCTCCTCGCCGCTTCGTCCAGGGCAGAGACCGTGCATCCCTCAGCGCGGTTCTCATGCAGGAACTCGACGATCTCGAGGTGTCCGTTGCGAGCTGCGGCATCCATCGCCTGCGTCGAGCATTTCTCGAGCGGCTTGAGATGGTCGTGGAGCCACTTGACTGCGTCCAAATGCCCGTTGACTGCGGCGTAGTCGATGGCGTACCCAGACGATGCTTCCCCGCTGACTTCATGCATCCAGCTCGCGAGGTCGACGTGTCCCTGGATAGCAGCGCGGTTGATAACCTCCGAGGAGAACGGGAGTGGGTGCCTCGAGTGAAGGAACCTCAGAATCTGCATCTGCCCAGCTTCAGCAACGTCCGCGACCTCCCATTCCGCAAGCGTGGCGGATGGAAACTGTTCGCACAGCCACTTGACGACGTGTAGATGACCAGATATACTCGCAGCTCGAAGCTCTACGGTCGATGATTCCCGTCCGGAGACCTCGCAGATCCAGTGCAGCATCTCCAAGTTGCCCGCTAGGATAGCAGGACGCACGACATGCTTTGGGAACAGATACTTGACATCGACAGTAACACCGTGTTGGCCGCTCTCAAGTCGCCGAGAGACCCACTGCAGAGCCTCCAAGCGGCCGCTCTGCACCGCCTCAAGCACCGCCGCCTCGTCAACGAAGCAGCCGAAGGTCTGCACGAGACGCTCCATCAACGACACATCGCCGATCCTCGCGGCCGCACGCGCGCCTATCCGCGCTCTCGCGCGCTTCTCTAGTTCAGACACCGTCGAGTCGGCCGCAAGCGCGTCGAGGAGGATGCTGGCGAGCCGCAGGTAGTTGCTCTGCACCGCGCGCTCAATCGTCCACTTGTCCGAGGGCGACAGGAACGCCGCGATGTGCTCGCTGACGTGCCGAAGCGCTAGCTGCGAGTCGCAGACGACGCGAACGCTGGTGAGGTCGACCATCGCAGGCTTCTTGGAGAATGAATCGATAAGAGCGGCGCCAGCTCTTCGAACAGATTTGGATTTCTGTTGATGACATTCTTATCACATACCAAAATCAAGTGTCAATTCTTATTATAAGGCGCGTGCACTCGGTTATGTTCGGGTCATTGATGCCGAGCCGCGCATAAACGAACAACTGGGGGGCCGTTGAGCAACGATCCGCCGCTTGTCGACACTACACCGCGCGAAGTCTGGGTAGTGTGCGAACGACCACTTCAACACCTCCGCGTGTATAAACCCGCTTGATAACCCGCAAGGTTGTCAAGCGTTCGATCGACCACTCCCGCGATGGTACAAGAAACGACGAGGCCTTAGAGCAGACGTAGTCGAGTGGTGAGATCTCGGGCCTTGCGCTGCACACGGCGCGAGCACTCGTTGTAACGGAGTGCGCTTCCTTCTTGGCGATCTTGACAAGTGATATGGCAGTTGGGTTGTCCGGAAGAAATATGCTCAAGCCGTCGGCCAACTGCAACATTGACTCGTGAATCTACGGCAGCAACAGGACAAACTGCGACGATTCAAACGTGCTGCACCTCAGCAGGCACTTGATCTGCTCACTGCAACTTGAGCCACTCGTGCATGCACCAGTCCCCACCTCTAGCCGCGTTTGCCCGCAGCAGGTCGACCGAGCTGCGCATGATGCTCGGGTAATGCATAAACAGCCACTCGAGCACCTCAATGCTTCCAGACCCTCCGCCGGAAGCGTCAAACCCAGGATCCACTACGCACGCACTCATGTCTCCATGTGCGCGAAGCCAATCCATCAGCTCAATGTCGCACCGGAAAGCCGCACTGTCGAATGCGTAGCTCCACCCCTGGAACAAGTTCGCGCCGAGCCACTCGATGACGTCCATGTGGCCGCTTCTGGCAGCACCGTCGATCGCGGCGGTAGAGCAACCTTCCGACCGATGACTATGTAGCCACATTATAACGTCGAGGTGGCCCTCCGTAGCTGCGTCGTCGATGGCAGACGGTGTACACCCTTCAGTTCGGTGTTCGTGAAGGAATTTCACGATGCCCAAATGTCCATGGCGTGCAGCACGATCCATCGCTTTACTCGAGCAACCCTCGGTCCGATGCGCGTGGATCCACTGGACAAGTTCCAAATGGCCATTCTCGGCGGCACCGTCAATCGCAGCTGCCGTGCACCCTTCAGCGCGGTTCGCGCTCAGCCACTGCACGACTTCGAGGTGTCCATTGCGTGCCGCCCCATCCATCGCAGCCACTGTACAACCTCCGTTGCGATTCGAACTCAGCCATCGAACCACATCGACGTGGCCATTGGACGCCGCACCATCCATCGCAGCCACTGTGCATCCTTCGGGTCAATGCTTGTGCAGCCACTTGACCATCTCTAAATGTCCGTTTGCAGCCGCCGAGTCCATCGCAGCACTCGAACATCCCTCTTGACGATGAACAGTGAGGTATTTGACGACGTCCATGTGGTTTTTGCCCGCTGCAGAGTCCATTGCTGCGTGCGTGCAGCCCTCGGAGCGATTCTCGTGCAGGAACTTGACAACGTCGAGGTATCCGCCCTTAGCTGCCGCGTCCATGGCCAATGTCGAGGACGCTTGCGACGCAGCGAAGTGGCGGTGCAGCCACCGGACAGCGCTCAAATAGCCATCGATCGCCGCAAAGGCGATCGCGTATCCAGAGCAGCGCAACCCGCTGACAGTGTAAATCCAGTCGGCGACGTCGACATGACCCCCACCGGCAGCCCTGCTGATCGCGCTCGAGGAAAGCGGAAGCGCGCTTCTTGCGTACAGAAACTGGAGGATCTCGAGGTGCCCAGCGCTTGCAACTTCGCGCACCTCCGACTCGGTAAGCGTCCTTGACGCTTGCTGCTCACACAGCCACTTGACGATGTGGAGGTGTCCATGGAGTGCTGCGTCCGCTAGAGACACGATCGACGTGTCTCCTCCTCGCACCCGGCAGATCAACTGGACCATGTCCAGGTTCCCCGTCGCGACCGCTTCAGAGACGCGCCAGTCCCAAAAGAGCGTCTTGGCGCTGATGACGACTCCACCACGAGCGCCTCGCTGCAGCTCGCGGTAGATCCACTGGAGCGCCGGCAAGTGGCCGCCTTGGATGGCTTCTCGCGCCGCCGTTTCGTCGACGACGCACCCGAACGCGTCCACCAGCCGCTCCATCAAGGCGACGCAGCCGATGCTGGCGGCGGCGTACACGCCTCTCCTCGCGCGCGCGCGCTTCTCCAACTCCGGCAGCCTCGCGTTTCGCCCAAGAGCGTCCATGAGGAGCCGAGCGAGGCGCAGATAGCCGCGCCGGACCGCGCGCTCGATCGTCCACGTCCGCGACGGGATCAGATATGACTCGATGAGCTCACGCACATGGGGGAGCGGCGCGATCTCCTGCCGCGAGCGACTCACGACGAGCGCGCTCATGACGACGTCCATCTTCGCTGACTGACAGTGAACCCAAAAAGCTGCAGAAGTTGCGGCTCGGCTCGGCTCGCAATATCCAGAATCAGACAATCTCGTCACACTTTTTAGGGGCGGGTCGCAGTCGAAAGAGAAAGAGAAACGACCAATCAGACCACCCGACAGCAACATTGGCGGCTGATGGCGGAGTTGGTGAGGACGATGGACCGCGTGGCGCGCGAGGCGCAGCTGCAGGCGCGGCGGCGCGAGGAGATGGACGCGCTCAAGGAGCAGCGCAAGGAGCGCGCGCGCTCGTCCGTGACGGCCAACTTCAGCGGCAAGCAGAAGAAGCAGCAGCTGCGCGCGCGCAAGCAGCGGCTGACGGCGCGCAAGGACGAGGTCGCGCGGCTCGAGACGGACCGCGGCGAGTACGAGCAGTTCTACGCGGGCGGTGAGGAGGGCGAGGTGGACGAGCGCGCGGCGGATGAGGACGGCGCGGTGGACGCGGCCGCGTTCCGGGAGGAGCCCGACTTCTTCGCGCGCAACCGCGACCTCGGCGACGACGCGAGCTCGCGGCTCACGCTGACCGTTGCGCTCGGCAAGAACAACAAGGACGCGGTGGGGAAGGAGCTGTCGAGCTTCTTCGTCAAGGAGACCAAGGAGCAGATCCACCTGCGACTCATGGAGGGGCAGCAGCCGCTGCGGCTCGACCGGCGCGCGGCCCCGCTGCTCGCGCGCGAGATCGAGCGCGACCCGTTGCTGGACCACCCCAAGCGGCCGAAGTGGAGCTATTCCATGTCCAAGCAGAGAGGTAGGCGGTGTGTGCTTGGTCGTGGTTGCTCTGGTGAAAGTGATGCTGATGGCGCTGTGCGGGTCTCGACAGTCGACGACAACGAGAGCATCATGTTCGACAAGTGGCTGACGGACATCCACGACAAGTATGAGAACGAGAAGCTCAACCACTTCGAGCACAACCTCGAGGTCTGGCGCGAGCTTTGGCGCGTCACGGAGCGCGCGACGCATGTACGTGGACACCCCTACGAGCGCTTTGATGCCGTGTCGGCCCTTGACTTTGACGGACATGGACTGGCTTATGTGAGCGCAGATCGTCGTGGTGACCGACATTCGCAACCCACTGCTGCACATCCCGCCGTCGGTATACGACCTGGTGACGCGCGAGCTGAGGAAGCCGATGGTTGTCGTGCTCAACAAGGTCGACCTCGTGCCAGCAGCAGTCGTCGAGCTGTGGAAGGCGTACCTCGCGTCGCACTTCCCGCTCTGCACGCTCCTGTGCTTCTCTTCACGCTCTCAGGAAGTTCGGGGCGACACTAACATCAGCAATCGCCGCCGTGTACTCAGGTCGGCGAACATGCTAGCATCATGCTCCACTTGTATCCAACCGAGTCTTACTTTGACATCATGAACGAACTACACAGCAAGAAGCTCGAGGTTGGAGACGCCTCGGCTATCAAGGGAGCATCGTCGATCCTCGAGTCTTGCGGCATTGACGCCGTGAAGGCTCGGAAGATCATTGAAGAGCTGAATTCTCTTGCCGCGGAAGGTGACGAGCAGTTCCTGGACCCATATGCGCTGCAGCCTGTGCGCGAGCCGACGAAGCAAAGCAAGGGGCGGCGACGAGCCAAGGGCAAACAAATGTACAAGCGCATCCAGCACGACGAGAGCCATGGCCACCACCCAGTGTGTCAGCACTGCGGAGGAGAAGACGCCACGGTTGCGTGCATGTCGTGCGGTCCCAATGGAAGCAACACCAAGCCTGCCAAGGACGTTGCGGACGCCCTCGCGCGTGGGTATCCCCTGTGCGGTCGTTGCGACCGCGAGGAGCATGCGGATCACAAGGACCACGTCCGCGTCCGTCTTCAATCGACGAACAGTGGTGAGGTGGATGCTAATGGGGCGTCGACAGCAGCTGGCAATGGCCAGCCCAAGGTAACGATCGGGCTGATCGGGCACCCGAACGTGGGCAAGTCGAGCGTGCTCAACGCGCTGGCGGGCAAGAAGATCGTGAGTGTCTCGCACACGCCGGGCCACACGAAGCGCCTGCAGACCATCCTCATCACGCCCGAGATCTGCATCTGCGACTGCCCGGGGCTCGTCTTCCCGTTCGCGGGCGTGCCCAAGTACCTCCAAGAGCTGTGTGGCCTCTACCCGTACTCGCAGGTGCGTTGCGAGATGTTCACTGCTGCAGTCGACTTGCTCTCAGTATCTAACGACGACCTCGTTCGTTCGTGGCAGATCCGCGAGCCATACTCAGCCGTGCGGTTCCTTGCCGAGCACGTCGAGCTGGAGAAGATCTTGGACCTCAAGCCGCGCACGCAGCTCTTCGACGACATTGAGGAGGAGCTGGTACTATTGCGCATTGAATTACCGGCTCGGTTGGCGATGGAGCTTGTGTGTGAAGTCTGACTAACCGCATGATGTCTTGTGCGAATGTTAGGACTGGACGCCGTGGTCCATTTGCGAGGCATACGCCGAGAAGCGCGGCTACCGGACGGACCGCCGCGGCCGACCCGATCACCAGCGAGCTGGGTCGGAGCTTGTTCGCGACACTGTCGACGGTATTGTCCCTCTCTTCTTCCTTCCGCCAGACTACACGGGCAGTCGCGTCGCTATCGAGACTCAAGGCAAGAAGCTCGCCCCAGTGGAGGATGCCGAAGACGAAGAGTCCGACGAGGAAGCAGAGCGCGACGACGAGGAAGCGCGGACGGAGGAGATCAAGGCGGACAGCAAGACAAAGCCGGCCGGAGCGGTCAACGCGTTCAGTCTTCTTGACAGCGACAGCGACAGCGACGAGGACAGCGACTAGCTGATCGCTTGTCAGCAATATAGAGCTCGGTCCGTCGTGCCAAATGCATGCCTCCGACTTCGTAGAGCGCCTCGTGCACTGGTTGAACCCGTCAGTCTGATTCATTTCTGATACGAGTCAATCATTACCTGAGACTGATACGAAATGCAGACATTTGGATTTCAACAAAGTACTGTCTGCTTCCACCGAAATGTAAAAACAAAGCATACTGAGAACCATACATTTCAAGATTTTGTCCTCCAGACATTTTTGTAAAGTCGACGACTCAACTTTAATACACCAATTTCATATTTTTGCGCATTTTTCGTTTTTTTTGGGCTAGGAGTAGGGAGAGAGTAATCGTATAGATTTGTAAATTACTGTAGATCGATTAAAATAGCATTTGGGAAAATATTCACTAGAGAATTTTCGCGTAGAAAAATCTGAGATTTTTCTTATTTTCAATGCTCAACACGCATGAGTGAAACGAATTGGAGGGTCAAAATCTCATCCATTCTGCAAAATGCATCTGTTTGACCAAGTTGACGACGAAACCAAGGACGGAGATGGAGTATATTGCACTGAACCTGTTCCAGAAGAAGTATTCAAGTCATTCGAGGAAGCAGAAGCTGCCATGCATTCGTGGAATCTTCACCATGGCATTGACGTGACAAGAGCGAACAGCAAACAATTTTCTGGCACTGTGTGGCTGCGCTCGTACACTTGCGATCGCTATGGATTCCCGAAAAACACCCGCAAGTTGACGGATGAAACACGAGTCCGCGATAATGCTGGGTCGCGCCGTATTGGGTGTACTATGCGGATCCGTTTGGAGGCAGTCGACAAGGCGAACCCATCTGGCCCTTGGAGAATTCTACACACAAGCAACTCTTTCGACCACAGCCATCCTCCTTCAGATGATGTTCGTGTTCATCCTGGCCACAGGCGTCGCTACATCGCGTCTTCCAGCGTCGGTTCTCAGCCAGTTCGGGATTTGATTGTTGCGCAGTCGTCAGCCGGGATTGTCCCTGCTAAAGTATTTGCAACGATTTTGAACAGCGATCCTGATGCAGTGATTGTGCCGAAAGACATTGCAAATGTCAAGATGGCACAAAGACGAGGCGAGCTATCATTAAGCACATCGATGGAAGTGCTTCTCAAGAAACCTGATAGCAACCGCTTTTTCCACGAGTATGCTGTGGACAGTGCCTCCCGTTTGCAGTACATGTTCTGGGCGTATTCAGAGTCGGCCCGATGGTTTGCGCTTCATCACGACGTTCTCATCCTTGACTGCACGTACAAGATAAATCAGTACGACTTGCCGCTGCTGAACATTGTCTCGATGACAAGCTTCAACACTGTACTACCCATTGCTCAGTGCTAGCTTCCTGGTGAGAAGGAGGACAATTTTGTGTGGGCCTTTGAACGTCTAACAAGCATGATGACGACTGCGGGGATTCCCTCACCAATTGTGATCATTACGGACCGCAATTTGGCCTGTATGAACGCCTTAGCGCGTGTGTTTCCAACGATACCTTCGTTGGTGTGTCGGTGGCATATTAACAGAAATGTACTTGCCGAGGCGAGATTGGAACTAGGCCAAGTTCTAGTTGACAACCCGACACCCAACCGAGACAAGTATGAGAACACAGCTGAAACCGACGCATTCATGGCCGCATATCACGAGGCAACCACCTCCACTAGCGAGCTAGAATTCGAACAGCGGCGACTTGCTCTGTATAACCGTGCTTGGCGCCTACCTCGACAACCACTGGTGGAAGTACAAGCAGAAAGTGGTGCGGTTCTGGACGCAATCGTACCAGCATTTTGGTTACCAGGACACGTCTGCTGTCGAAGGCACTCATGCAACGTGCAAAAAATGGTTGGAGTCGTCGCGCGGTGACTTATTAACTGTTTTCAACAAGTTACTGCCGTGGTGGGAAGGACGCGTCAATGCGTTAGAGCTGAAGTCGGCAGAGGACAGCACCAGGATTCCCCACAGACTGCAGAGTAATCGTTATTTGGCTGTGATGTTGGTCGTATCGAGATGTGCTTTGCAGCAGACCGACGATTTGTGGAAGGAAGCAATTAAGATCGTCCAACAACGTCAGGCCGTTCCCTGGTGTACCGGAGTTTGCCAACATGTAAACGGTCGACCTTGTCTCCACAAACTCATCGAGATCCTGAAGTCGAATGGATGCTCTAAGCTACGACCAACCGACTTTGCCCCGCACTGGTTCATTCGGAGGGACATGATGTCATCGTCAAGTGCCCGAGTTTTAGAACCGGTGCCAATTCAGAAGAAAGCGAAGTAGGCAAAGACGACACATCACAGACTGGACCAGGAGAGAACGGAACTAGACGCGACCCGATTACAGTGAACGAGTCGACATAAACCATCCTGCACCTTGCCCGACACTACAATCAGCTAATCAGCATATTCTTCCATCGATGAGTGCAATGCTGGAGGGGTTTGACTTCGATACTACGGAACAATCTCCCGCCCGCGCTTTGAAGACGTCACACTTCCACCTCGAGCATGGGGATTTGCAGGCAATCGCCCGTATCAGCCAATAAGTCCGGTGTTGGAGGGATCTTTATCTTGGATACAGTGTACTTGAACGCATTGGTATTAACAACAGTATGGTTTCGGAAATTTGAGTTTAAATTCTGAAATCTGTCCGGGTACATATGATTAACGTAGCATAAACAAAAAGTCGGATGAATTTCACGAAGTATCGTGCAAATTTCACTCCCGAATACGAACTGAACAATCGTCTAACATTAGAATTACCGCCAAATAAGAATTACCGCCAAATTACCGCCAAATTACCGCCAAATTACCACCGGGTTACTGTAACGGGCTTAAAGCCTGTTACTAGCTTACACGCGTGTGTGAGGAAGCAAATTCAACTCTGAATGTATTCTTTTCCAGGGGCGGGGCCCCTAAGGGTGAACCAGAACCACTCAAATGCAATGCTCTCCTCTGATTGGACGAAATAGGGCTGCGTCCCTACTATCGGCCAATCAGCGAGCGCCAGCACGGCACCACGTCGGGAGGACCCGACGTGTGCCTGTAACCTACCTACTTATGTAATAGTCCGATGGTAACCTACCTACAACATGTACCCTAGAGTAACCACTTGTGTAACGGGGCGTACCCCGTTACAGTTTTCCACCGAATATCAGATTGTAATATTCATTTGAAATTTGCTAATACCAACTTCAGCGGAACATTTTACAACAATTTACGTAATTACGACATAAAAAAATCTTATTTGAAACGGTTTCAACTGTAACCACTCAAACCGTGTGCGTTCATTTGCTCTGTCATGAAATTATCATTTTGCGAATAGGACAACTGAGCAAGAGACAAAAATTCGCGAGGTCATTCTCGTGGCACCACAACGGCCGTTTCACCAGACGTGTAGGGTACAGACCAAACAACGAGCTTGATCAAGAGCCCTCCAGCAGCAATACCGACTCCAGCGATTCAAGCACCATGGCGTCTGCGCTTCGAAACGTACCAACAGACGAACCGTTCACGATAGAAAAGATCTGGGCTAAGAAATTCGTCAATGCCAACCCACTGTGTTTGGTCCAGTGGGTTGGCTATGCCGAAATGACGTGGGAGCCCAGGGCGAACATCCCCTGGCGCTCTATCGTCGACTTTGAGCGTGAAAATTGTCAAACCATTTGGGTGCACCAGAGTACTCGTGGACGCCAACGCCCAAGTCACCGAGCTCAACCCACGCGCCGAAGCCTACATCTACAAGGTACTGCTCAACTGATTTCATTTCCTCGGAAGCGTATACATAATACATGTTATCTCTACAACAGGGCGCCGCACCACGCAGCAACAAACGCCCTAGTTTCTGTGCAACTCGTCCCGACATCGGATACACCACATAGCAACAACCCGGGCTTTCCAACTCTGAATACGAAAACATTTATTTCGCCGTGTCGCGTCAATCTTATTTACCAATCTATACGATTACACACTCCCTATCCCTAGAGTGCCCCTTTATTCATTTCATTTTTTTGCTCATTTCATGTTTTCGCAGCATGTTGTGTATAGTTCCAATACTGATTTCAAGGTAACTATACGAAACGCAAATGAGAGAAGTGCCGTTTATGCAAGAATTTGAAATCAGATTGATGGCGTTCGGGTTTTACATATTTTTATGTTTACCCATTTTGTTTTTTATCCACAAAGCGCATTTTCATAAAAAGTGCGTACCTTATTTTGGTACCGTAACTTACGATGAGAGTGTGATGGTACCTATTATTTTGGACATAATGTCAAACGTTGATACTATAGATGCGGACTATGGTGTGTGGCTTCGACGTGAAGGTGTGTCGCTATTCCTATATTTGCGATGGAGGGCGCCGACGAGAATGTCTTCGTGCATCTTCTTCAGACTACCGACAACCAGAACGCGTCGCTGAAGACTGTAATGGGTCATTCAACAGTCCCATTACATGGCGATATCCAATTATGGATTAGTGTTCGCCACTAATTGTTTTGGATCGCCGGGTGTCGTAAACATGATGTCCGACCCATGTTTACGCACCAACGCCCACGGTAGTGATC
>JAADXX010000294.1:0-31957 GCA_023338025.1 Phytopythium oedochilum | reverse complement strand
CCCCCCCCCCCCCCCCCCCCCCCCCCCCCCCCCCCCCCCCCCCCCCCCCCCCCCCCCCCCACCTCTGCATAACACGACACGCCTTGGCGTTCAAACGTGCGGGTCTTGTGTATTTGCGGAGGCGGGTCCTGAGCTACGACGGCGTGGGTGGCTGTTAGCGTCCCGTGTCGCCCCATCAAGCGCGGCGTACCTCTCTCTCTCTCTCCTCTGCCTCCAAGCGCGACGCCCGCCAGTCCCTCCTAGACGTTAATGACGCGCGCGAGCTTCTGGATGCGGTTGAGCAGCAGGTCTCCCTTCTTGATGGCGTCCTGGTACTGCGCGTTCTTGGCGTCCGGGCGGTTGGTCTCGATGACGCCGGCGACCTTGTCGATCTTGGCGTTGAGCCGGCCGGCGGCCACGAAGCGCGCGACCTCGGCGTCCAGGAACTCGACGCTGACGCCAAAGGCGCGCGACATGGACGCGAGCGTCACGCTGCGGTAGGCCTCGAGGAACTGCGCGTAGGCAAGCACGCGCAGCTCGCGGTACAGGAAGCGCGCGTGGGTCGACAGGTACTTGTCGCGCAGGATGTACGGCTCGAGGTCGACCATGGCCGCGAAGAATTTCTTGTAGTCGCAGTCGTAGAGCCCGTTGAGGAAGTCGGCCAGGTGCGGGATGTCGCCGATGACGGCGAGGATCTCGGGCGAGTCGACGATCTTCTGCTTGAGGTCGACGCGGCCGAGTGAGAGCACGCACGTGAGCACGCAGTAGAAGATCATCTTGCTGTACGGCATGAGCTCCGTGGCCGTGAAGGTCGCGACGCTCTCCTGGAAGAGCCGCGCGGCCTTGCCAAAGTCGCGCGCCATCATGAGGTAGCAGCCCTCGTACACCTTGAGCCGGTTGCGGCGGTCCCAGTCGCCGCCCTCGTCGATCAGCGCGGCCGCCTTCTTGATGTACTGCTCGACGAGCGGCAGGTCGCGGAAGAAGAGCCCGATGCGGATCACGTGCAGCGCGACGAGGATGCGCTGGTTGCTCGACTGCGGCTTGTCCGCGGCCACGTCGAACGCCTCGAGCGCCGCCTGCTGGTCGCCCACGCGCGAGAACATGCGCGCCTTGGCCAGAAGCGCCTCGAGCACCTCAATGTCGCCCAGGTTCTGCTCCGCGTCCGCCAGGCGCTCGTCCAGCGCCTTGAGCTCCTCCGCGTTGGCCGCGGCCATGCTCGTCGCCAGCGCCGCGTCCTCCGGCCACGCGAACTCGGCGCACACGCGCCGGTAGAAAGGCGCCATCTTGTGCTGCTCCACGAGCGCGAGCAGCGCCTCGCGGTGCGCCGCGCTGGCCGCCGCCGTTAGCGTCGACTTGTCGCCGCGCGAGTGGTGGTGCTGCAGCAAGAAGTACAGCTCCGAGACCTCCATGTGCGGCAGCGTGTTCAGGTCGTCCTCGATCTCCTCCGAGATGTTGCCCACGCTCGCCTGCTTCTTCAGCGGCGCGCGCGGCGCCGGCGCCGGCTGGGAGGCCTTGGCTGCATCTCCGCTCATGGTATGTGGCGTGGAGAGAGCGCGCGTGGAGCGTGGAGCGCGTCACGGGCGGTGGCGCGGCTTCTTCTTCTTCTTCTTCCCGGGCGATGCCGGCTCGGGATCTTGCTGCTGCTTCTGGATATGCCAGGGGGGGGAAGGTGGACGAGTACTATGGATGACTTTATTATAGGGACGATAGAGGGGTACACGAGTTGGTTACGCTGGATGGGTAACCCTGTGGTCGTATACCCCTCCCCTCCCCTCCACTGCAACGTGTTGCAGAGCTCTTGGAGCGGTTCCGAGTGTTTGCAGTCATGTTCGCGCTCTAATGGCCATTAGCTCTACCCTCTCCGTCTCCACCGCCCACAGTTATAAAGTGGGAACCACAATGCCCCCACCACGAGTCGCATGCGTCCGTCCTCCACCATCTCTCTCTCTCTCAGCGGCCGCTGCTCCTCACAGACGACGCCTACTTGGCCGGAGCGAAGAAGATGTAGACGCCGCCGAACTGCAGCCGCGGCTCGGCGTCCACCGTGCCGTCCTCGCCGACCACCTCCTTGATGCTCTCAAGTTGCTGCTCGGCGCTCTCCTTCAGGTGGAACTGGTTACCGAACTTGACCGTCACCTTGACCTTGTGCCCCTTGCTCAGGAACTTCTTGATCTGGTTCACCTTGACCTGCAGGTCGTGCGGCTGCCGCGTGCCAACAGACAGACGTCCACGTCAGCGCACCGCCTCGGCCAGCGAGCGACTCGCGCTCGCCGCAGCGATCCACGACAGACAACGCACCGCGATCTTGGGCGTGAAGCTGACCTCCTTGTCGGGCTTGGGCTTCTGCTGCTTGACCGCCTTCTTGAGCGAGAAGGCGCGCTTCTTGGCGTCGAACATGCGGCACACGACCTGCCCGCCGCTCTGCGAGACCTGCACGAGGTCCACGCCCCTGGCGCGCGCCTCCTCGATCGCGCGGTGCAGCGGCACGCTCTGCCTCATGGACCCGTCGTCGCCCACCACGTTCACGGACCGCGCCTGGATCTCCTCGTTCACCACGTTGGACTTGTTGCCCAGCGCGCGGGTCGAGCTCACGGTGCGCGCCGCAGACGCTCCGAGCGCCGCGCTCTGCGCATTCGCCGGCCATCTCCGCGCGAGCAGCACGTGCACGCACCGGACACCGCTCGAGGGCGAAGAGAGAGCCGCCGGGCGCGCAGAGCAAGCCGCGCGGAGGGCCAGCGACTCGGCCGCCGGACGCGCCAGCAGCTGCGCGCACCGCCGGGAGAGCCTCGTCGTCGCCAGCAGCGCCATGAGCAGCCGCAGAGAGAGCTCACTCAGCAGGAGACCGTGGCGTCGACTGCGCGACCACACACCAAGACACCTAGCATATCGAACGATGTGGACCACACCAACAAGTTACGAACTGTTTTATCTGTTATGTGTTATTTGAAGTCGCGCTTTGACACGCGAGACGCTAATTGAGACTGAGGTGGCGGGAAGACATGGAGGAGGCCGCCAAGTTCGAGCCGACGCTGACGCTCGAGGCTGTGCGCAAGGCCATGGCCGACTTTGTGGCGGAGCGCGACTGGAACCAGGTGCGCTAGGGGGCGGCGGGGACATTACAGGACGGACGGACGGACGGCAGCGCGACTCATGAGGACGACGGGGTCTGGCAGTTCCACACGCCGCGCAACCTGCTGCTGGCGCTGACGGGCGAGGTGGGCGAGCTGTGCGAGATCTTCCAGTGGAAGGGCGACTGCAGGACCATCGACGGTACGCTGCGCGCTGCTGGAGCGAGCGCACTCTGCTTGTATTGACGGTGGGTTCGTGATCCAGACTGGCCGGCGGAGGAGAAGACGCATCTGGGCGAGGAGCTGAGCGACGTGCTGCTGTATCTCGTCCGCCTTGCAGGTGGGTGAGAGAGAGAGGGAGAGAGACGTCTGCGTGTTAGTCGCAGCGTGTAGACCTGCTGCTCATGCGCGCGCTCCTCTCTTGTGTGTTGCTGGCGTCCATTGCCACTCGGAACAGACCAGTGCGACGTCGACTTCCCGGCCGCGCTAAGCGACAAGATCGTCAAGAACGGCATCAAGTACCCTCTCAAGCAGGTAAGAGCGCTTTCAACTCTCTTCGTGTTGCTTTGTGTGTGTGTGTGTGCTTTCTGACACCCTCCCGACAGTCCGGCAGTGTAGCATTGCCCAGCATTGAGCCTGCAAGTGCACCGGTTCCAGCCACCGAAGACGACTATACATCACCGTCCAGGTTCGAGCCAACGCTGACGCTCGAGGCGCTGCGTAAGCGCGTGGCCGACTTCTCGGACGCTCGCGGCTGGAACAACTCGGTACGGTCGATATCGACGTCGGTGATGGTGGATAGATGTGCACCGAGTGCTAACGTTCGCCTTGCTCGCCTGGATACTCCAGATCGTACCGCGCAGCCTCGTGTTAGCGCTGACGGGCGAGTTGGGCGAGCTATGTGAGATCTTCCAATGGAAGGGCGAGAGCAAGACCGTCGAGGGTACGGACACTATGAGCGGTTGGCGCTTTGGTGACGAACTAACAAGGGATGCTGCACACTGTAGACTGGCCAGCGGAGGAGAAGGAGCACCTCGGCGAGGAGCTGAGCGACGTCATGATCTATCTAATCCGCCTCGCAGGTGCGCCATTGACTGACATGTGCGCGTAGTCAGGGTGCTCGTAGCTCAACGGGTCTGCTTGGCATCGCAGACACCTGCAACGTCGACTTGGCGGTCGCGGTCAAAGACAAGATGGTCAAGAACGCCAACAAGTACCCGGCCCACCTGGTATGACTTTGATTGATACTGAGGCTCCGCGGCCATGACTCTGACGGTGTGACGACCTGGGTAACGACTGCTTTCGTTCAGGTCAAGGGCTCGTCCAAGAAGTACAACCAGTACAAGCACGCGCAGACCAAGAGCGAGTCCACTTAAGCATCATCCGCGTGGGTCCAACTGGCATCCGGTGGGCCACCAAACCCACAAACTGCCGAAATAGACCGGTCGGCATTGCCCTCGCCATGCTCTCGTAGCTAGTGTGCTTGCATAATGAGGCATTGCACCGATGCTACGGTGGTTAGCTGGGTGAAGTCACATCACAGAAAATCATCAGCGAAGACGCCGGAGGTGGCGTTGTCGTTCCTTCGTTGCGTGAGCAGGCGCTTGCCGCGCTCGCCAGACGTGGACACAGTTGGTGACGGCGAGTATGGCGTCGAGGATGACTCGTCTCGACCCTCCCAGTTCATCGATCTATCTCCCGAGCGGCTGCTGCTGCTGGTCGAGTGCCTGGCGCTACGCTGCTTTGCGTCCGCCTGCGTCGTTCCCATGTACGCTTCTACCACGAATGCAACCACAAGGTTCAGCACCATGACGACCGCGATAACGTAGTAGCTGATGAAGAACAGCCGGCTCCACTTGGACGTGACCGCAACCGCGCCATCCATGATCACAAACCACTGAATGGCGCCATTTCCCAAGCACCGAGTTAGTCACTGCAGTACTAACAGCGAGATTCCCCATAGCAACCCACGTTGTTGACGATGAGAAGCTCAAAGAGCGTCGTAAGCGCGGACGCAAAGTCGTTGAAGTTGTTGCTGTAGTAGTTGGCTTGTCCGTACGAGATCCCGGCGAGTCTCGGATCGCCAACGACCAGCTTGCCGCCAAAGATCTGCATGCCCAGCACCCCGTACAGCGCCATCACTACGCCGAGCATCCCTACAACCGTTCACAGCCAAAGCATTAGACGCAGTGATCGAGCATCAGTCGAACGAGGTAATTGGACCCACCGTATAGCGTGGTGAAGGCGGGCAGCAGCCGCACGACAGTCGCGAACATGGTACTGAGCGCTTGCAGCGCCACAAGCAGGCGGAGGCACCGCAGGAAGCGCAGCAACAGCAGCACGCGGATCCAGCGCCACTCCTCTGCGAGGCTGTGCACATGCACGCTCACCTCGGCGACGACGATGACGAGCGTCACGAGGCAGTCAAACACGTTCTTGGTGCGATCCACGTACGCGCCGACGCCAAACGCCGACATCTTGAGCAGCATCTCGGCGACGAAGACGACCGAGAACAAAGGCGACCAAGCCTCCCAGGTGAGGAAGAGGTCCTGCTGGTTGCTGAGCTTCGCCTGCGTCTCGAGGATGATCGCGACCAGGTTGACTAGCATCACCATGTCGACTGCAGGCTCGAAGTACGAGCTCGCCGGCAGTGCTCGCAGCCAACCCAAGAGCGATGCGATGCGGTTCGTGTGACGCGAACGATGCCCGCGTTGGATGTGGTGGCGATAATGACGGGTACGGTTGACGTGCGGAGTCACGCTGGACTTCTTCTCACGCTCCAGGAAGCTCGTGATGAGCACGGTGAACTCGTCGAACGTGATCCAGTTCTCCTCCTCTTCGTCGCTCCAGTGCGAGTAAAACGTCGCGCGGCGGTCCTGAGCCGCTTGGTCATGCTGTTGCTGGCTCATCTCGCCGCGCCTCTGCTCGTCAAGACCGAACTCGTCAAACAGCGAAATCGTCGAGCGGACCAGCTCCGTTAGCAGTCGCTGGTATGTCCGTCGACTGATGATTTTGACGTCGTTGAGATCGCGAACGTGAAGCGCCGGGAGCAAGCGGAAGGCCGCTTCGAGCGCCTGCTGCTTCTGTCGCTCGAACTGGGCAGCGCGGTCGACGATCTCTTGGCGATAGTGTTGGTACACGGACGCAAAGACGAGGTTCATGACGAGCAGCTGGCCGATCGCGAGGAAGCTCATGAAGAAGAGGCTCGAGACGCGGGACTGCGAGTAGATGGGCATCATCACGTCCGGGAAGTTCGCAGTCGTGAGCAGCACCATCAAGCTCGTACACGCCTCGACGAAGCTCGAAAAGTACGCCTGGGCCTCGCGGGTGCCCTCGAACAGCACCATTCCGAGCACGGCGTACAGTGTGACGAGGATCGAGAGCGTCACGAGCCCGTCAATAAACCGCGGCAAACTCTTCAGCAGGCTCGAGAACCCGGTCCGGAGGCGGTGGCTCATCGTGAGCAGCAGCAGCGGGCGAAGTATTGGCGCTAGCACTAGAGGACGCGTTGCCGTAGTCTCAAGGTGGTCGACACTGTCTTCGCCTTCGCCATTCCCATCGCCAGCTTCTCCGTCACGAAGCGGCACGAACGCGACCGTGAGCACAGCGGCGCAATCGGCGAGCAAGACGACGATCTGGGCGATGTACCACTTGTTGAGGAAGTAGATGCGCCGCCCCATGTAGCGATACTTGATCGCCAGCTCGCCAGCTAGCAGCGTCAGGCATACGAGCTCCACAACCAAACTCGCAGCCTGGGGCATCACGGGTAGACCCCACGTGAGGACCTGCGCAGTGCTTTTGCCGCAGTTGGGGGAAAAGAAGCACCACGCCGGAGTCTCGAAGAACGTGAGCGCGATCAGCACGGCCATGTTCGCCATGCGCACGTAGTGCAGCGCGTGGTAGAGCCGCTTGTAGTGCGTTCGGTTGAGTCCGTCGACCAGATACTCGTTGCCGAGGAATCGGCCGTCGCTCGCGTCACGTACAAAGAGCGCGGCGAGTTCGAGACGCTTGTTCTCGGTGTCGGTATCGTTTTCGCGAGCGTTCAAAGCACCCTGCTCGGCTGCTGATGGCTCAGCTACACCAGGAACGGAAGCATGAGTGCCCAGTGGAGTCAGCAGCGACTCTTCTTGCAGGATGCGCTCGTCCACTGCGTCCTGGCGGGTATGCTTGGAGCGGATGCGACGCGCTACACGCAGCTCGTCGATGAAGTGCGCGAGCTCGCGGTGGTAGAGCACGACAAACCCGAGCAGAGCGAGGAACGAGATGATGATGAAGACGGGAGACACCACGAGGAAGCACGCGCCAAGTGACAGCGTCGATCCGAGCAGAGCAGTCCACTGCGAGTACTACAGAGAGACGACGTAGGCATTGCGGTTAGTACTCAAACTCTATGTAGACGTGAAGCGTGGTTGGAGGCACGCACCATTCGGAACGACGGCCGAAAGTTCGTCGACGCGATCTCGTTGAAGAAGCACGCGAAGTTGAGGGTCGCGAACGCTAGCAGCGTTGTCGGCGCCGCTAGTGGAACGACGGACGGGAGCGATCCGCAGCAAACGATCGTGCCTTCGGACACGATCCAGGTGGCTGCAAACCGAATCACTGTAGGTTTCCAAGCCACCATCCAGCTGCTGCTGCCAGTGCTCGTAGTGTTGGCGTCGGATCCGTGTGGAGGCTGGCGATTGTCGCTAGCGCAGCCAGGAAGTGTTGCCGTCCACCGAACACTGTTGCCGAAGAACGTCGAGAAGACGCAGGCTGCGCCAGTAATGTTGGCGAAGGCCGACAGCAGCGAGCTCGCAGCCACTCCTGTGAACACAAACACGATCCCCAGTACGTGGTCCACCGAGTCGGGCACGAAGAATCGGTTGCTCAGCAGCGACGCCGACGAAGCAGACGCCGCAAGCACGCTGAACACCACGACGTAGACTCCTGCACTCAGTGCGAGCGCCTTGTGGATGCCCATGATCGCGAGCTGCTGAGACGCGACGTATCGGACGCAGCGATGCGAACCGCTGCTCCTCGTCGCTCGTTGAAAATGCGAGCGCTTTGTCAAGACGTCATGCGTCACGTGACTTGTTGCGAGGAGGCCGGTGAACCAGGCAACCAGCGTCGAGAACACGCGCCGGAACTGCTCTGAGCGGTGTGGCGTCAGGTTCTCGACGAGGTGGGCGATTGACAAACCAGTAGCGCCATTGGTTGTTGCATTCGCTCCTGGCGTCTGGTCCACTGGCGATCTCGGGAGCAGTAGCGATACGGTCATCCCTGTGATCGCCGTCACCGACAGCGCGAACACCCAGCGCAGCCGGCGCCGACCAAGAGTCGGAGTGAAGCTCGCGACACCGATCAGAGCCGCAAGCAGCACGCTAGCAACCGAGACGACCGCCCAGGACCCCGTCACGCTCCACGGCAGGCGTGTCGACGCAGCCCACTTGGCGTCCACAAAGTGCACCGCCAGCTCGGACAGCGCGAGCAGCGAGCAGGCGGCGCCGAGTGCGCACGACAGGAACAGCACGAGTCCCACGATCTGGCCGAAGGGGGCGCCGAGCGTGCGCTGCAGCCTGACAAACAGCCCGCCGACTGTGGACGGACGCTGCTCCATCGAGTCGTCAGCACTCGGCGTGTCATCTGTGTCTAGGGTCATCGCGCGGACGTATTAGCACCAGCGTCGCCTGTAGATACGGCAAGACGAACGAACACGCACGGTTGGAGGCGAGCGCGGCCATGGAGCCGATCGAGAGCGTCGCGATGAGGAAGCACGCGGCCAGCGCGAGCGCCGAGAAGCCGAGCCCGAGCGAGCCGACGGCGTCTCCGAGCTCCAGCACGAGCGCCGCGCCGGCCAGCAGGCTCGAGGCGGCCGGCCCGACCGCGCTCCACCGGCTCGTCCGCTGCAGCTCCCTCAGCACCTCGGGGTCGACCGTCGCGCGCCGCTTGGCGCCGCCGCTGGAGGCGTCTGGCGCCTCCACCGCCCCGTACATGTCGCTCTTCTTGGGAAAGTGCAGGCGATTGGGCAGTGGCATGCGCGGCGGTGAATGTGGCGCTTCGTGCTTCAACTGCCATCAAAACCGGTATAATACTTTTTATACCGGTAGTGCTCGGTACCTCTCGGAACGTTCTCGTGGTTCGCGTGACGACTGCAACATGTGTCTTGTCTCGGCAGGTTGCAGTATATATCACAGAGTATACTGTTGTGTTGAGTATCAGCGTTCCAAGCTCCAATTGCAACAACTTTAGTCATTATGGAGGGAGCCGTGGACACCACTGAAAACCCCGCAAAGCTCTCGACCAAGGGAGAACGCAAAGCAAGCGGCGAGCGAGCCAACGGATCGCGGACGCACCGCAAAGAGACGAGCGCTAGAGCGAGACATGGCGACGACAGATGCGAACGTGGCGGCCGTGGCCGAGGAGAACGCGCACGCGCAGGAGATCCTGCAGCTGCAGTGCCGCTTCTACGAGCAGCGCTTCCCCGAGATCGATGAGCTCGTCATGGTGAACGTGCGCTCGATCGCCGAGATGGGCGCGTACGTGTCGCTGCTCGAGTACAACAACATCGAGGGCATGATCCTGCTCTCGGAGCTCTCGCGGCGCCGCATCCGCTCGATCAACAAGCTCATCCGCGTCGGCAAGAACGAGGTCGTCATGGTGCTGCGCGTCGACAAGGAGAAGGGCTACATCGACCTGTCGAAGCGCCGCGTGTCCCCCGAGGACATTGCCAAGTGCGAGGAGCGCTACAACAAGGCCAAGACGGTGCACGGGTGCGTTGCGCGCACGTGCCAGCCCCGGATCTGGGAAGGGAAGATGTATGTGTGGCTAACCAACCTACTTGTGTATGTGTGTGGATGGATGTGTGACGGAGCAGCGTGCTCCGCCAGGTCGCGCAGGAGTCGGGCGGGGAGATCGAGGACCTGTACGCGCGCATCGCGTGGCCGCTGTACAAGAAGTTCAAGATTGAGTCGCCGAGCGAGGACGAGAAGAAGGTCGAGTACGTGCACTGCTACGACGTGTTCAAGATGGGCATCACGGACGAGTCGGTATTCGAGGGCCTGGACATCACGCCCGAGATCATGGCCTCGCTGCAGACGCACATTCGCCGCCGCCTGACGCCGCAGCCCATCAAGATCCGCGCCGACATTGAGGTCACGTGCTTCACGTACGAGGGCATCGAGGCCATCCGCTCGGCGCTCAAGGCCGCGCAGGACGTCGGCTCGGAGGACGTCCCGGTCAAGGTCAAGCTCATCGCGCCGCCCATGTACGTCATGACGACGAGCACGCTGGACAAGCAGAAGGGCATCCAGAAGCTCCAGGAGGCCATCGAGGCCGTGCGGGAACACATCACGGCCAAGAAGGGCACCATGTCGGTCAAGATGGAGCCCAAGGTTGTGAGCGTGAACGAGGAGAAGGAGTTCTTGCAGATGATCGAGAAGCTCGAGAACGAGAGCCGCCAGGTCGATGGCGACGCCGCGGAGGACTAGGCGCCGATCGCTCCTTGCAGCCCGCCGCGGTCCCCCGGGACGGACTGCTGGCCGCGCCGCTGTCACCTCCTCCTCTCTGTAGGAAGGGCAAGCGTGCTGACCGAGGCGCCCGCGCGCTTGTCTGCGTTAGGATGGCGTGTTTGGCATATTGTTTTAGATACTGAAGGCAACACGCTCGTCGTTCATGCTGATCGCGCAGCAGCAGCGTTGGCTTTGCGTGGCTCGGCATTGACAGACTCACCTTCTTGGAGCAGTGATGATGGCTCGGATCCCCATTGCGAATGGATTTGAACATGAGCCCGCTCGCCTCTTGCTCTCTCTTCTCGGTCTGCAGATTCAAATGGACTCCTTGTCGAGCCGCATTCGCTTGCACTGGTTGTACTTCTTGGACGAGCCCTTGACCTGGTTACCAGCACCACCAGTCAGCGAGCTTGTCGGCGAATGAATGCAGCAGCTTCCACTATAGATCACTCACCAGTTCTGCGGGGTGCTTGACGCCGTTCTTGACGATCTTGTCGTTCAGAGCGGCAGGCAAGTCGACATTGCACTTGTCTGCAATGCCAAGCACCCGCTGAGCTACGAGCACCCTGACTACGCGCACACATGCGAGTCAATGGCGTACCTGCGAGGCGGATTAGGTAGATCATGACGTCGCTCAGCTCCTCGCCTAGATGCTCCTTCTCCTCCGCAGACCAGTCTAGCCAGCATTACGGCGTCACCACGTTGAGAGACAACACAAGCACAAGCCATCGCTGGCTGTCCAAGAGTGCTGCTCTCACCGTCAGTGTTCTTGCACTCGCCCTTCCACTGGAAGATCTCGCACAGCTCGCCCACTTCGCCGGTCAGCGCCAGTAACAAGTTGCGTGGCGTGTGGAACTGCGGGCAGACAGACAGCGAGTCGATGAGTCGTCGCCTGCAGCACTTGAGCTTCTCAAGACAGGGAACGCTCGCATACCTGGTTCCAGTCGCGCTCGTCCGCGAACTCGGCCACTCGTTTCCGTAGCGCCTCCAGCGTCAAAGTCGGCTCGAACTTGTGTGCTGGCCGCATTCCTTCGTCCGCAGACGACGTGGGGACAACGGACGCAGAGACAGCGGTCGCAGGGACAGCGGTTGAAGGACCGCCAGAGATGAACACTTCGTCGTCGATAGAGCTTTCGATCGCGCGCGCGAGGAGCGACTCGCTGTCATGAGCGCTCCCCCCGAGCAGGTCGCTGGCTGAACTACCGCCGTGCGACGGCTGGCCGCCCTCGTGACCCATGAGTGCGGCGGAGGTCTGGACGTGGTGCGACTGCAGCATCGCGTGCGCCGCCCGCGCGTGAGAGAGCGCATGCACCTGCTCCTGGGCCCTCAGCAGCGCCTGTGCGTGCACTTGGGCGAAGGCCTGGCTCAGCGCCTCCGTCTGCGCCTGCGCCTGCGCCTGGTTCGCACGCGCGTCAGCAGCGACTTGTTGGACGAACGCGGCCGATGCCGACGCGTGCAGCGTGTCCATGGTCGCAAAGCCAGCCACCGAAGCCGCCGACGCCGCCGCCGAGGCTTGGCTCAGCGTCGGCGAGTCAGAGCCTAGGCTAACGCTAGATGCGGCGCTCGTATCGGCCGAGAGCGCGCCAGAGCCATGTGGGAGCTCGGCGCTGGCGCTACTGCGCATGGAGCTGACGGCCTTGACGGCGTCCGGGCCGATCGGGTGGTTGTGCTGGTCGTGCACGCGCACCTTGACGCGGTAGGTCGGGCCGAACTCGACCGCGGACGCGTACAGGTGGAACGGGCAGCCGATGTCGCGCAGCTTGTGGCGCGAGCGCTTGCCGCTGCTGCGCGGCCGGAACTTGATGCCGTGCGTGCACTTGAACGTCTTGGACAGGAACTCGGCGATGCTGCGCCGGTCGTGCTTGCCTGTCATTACCGCAACCACCAGCAACAGGGTCAGCCCAGAGGATGCAGCAGCCCATCAGACAGCTTGGAGCCGCGCCCACCCTTGGACACGGTGCGGTTGTAGACGTCAAAGGTGAGCGACGAGCGCTTGCGGATCGGGTGGTGCTTGGCCACGGCGCTCGCGACCGCCAGGTCGAACGCCGGCCAGTCGTCGTAGAACTCCTCGAACAGCGGTGGACCCGCGGCCGCGGACGCCGCGCCGTCGCCGCCGCCAGCCGCCGCCGCTCGAGCCGCAGACGCGTCCGCCTTGACACTCGGCTTGGCCTCCATCTCGACCAAGTCGCACAATTGCCTGTTCGCTGTGGTTTTAATCGTTTTCATTGGTTTAAATACGCACATGCAAATCATTTCAGCCAATGATATGATCGCATAGTGTTAAAAACGCCAAAGAGGGTGCGCATTTCGTTCCCAAACGATGCCGGCGGCTCCTTCCCGGCGGTGGGGATCGCTGCGGCTGGCGTCGCTCGTCGCGGGCGCGCAGCTCGTCGCCTTCTGCCTGCTGCTGTCGCGGATGCCGTCTCTGTCCTCGTCCCCGAGCGCTCGGCGAGCGGCAGCGTCCGCGACGTCGTCCGTTGCGAGCCTGCGCCGCTGCCTGCCGCTGTCGGACCACCGCGACTCGCGGTTCGCGCTCCCCGGCGAGTGCGTCACGGCGCAGCTGCGGCTGGATGTGCTCACGTCGCTGCTGCGCGAGCTCACGGCGGCGCTCGAGGCCGAGGGCGTCGCGTACTGGCTCGACAGCGGCGCGCTGCTGGGCCAGTTCCGCGCCGAGTCGCTCGTCATCTGGGACGCGCACGTGAGCGTCGGCGTGCTCTCGCCCGGCTTGGCGGCGCTCCAGTCCGGGCCCAAGCAGCTGCCGCTGCCGCCGGGGTACGAGCTCAACGTGGTCGGCAGCGAGCTGTACACTAGCGGCGAGCTCGGCGAACACGGTGGCGCGGCGCAGGCGAGGCTCGTGGACACGCGCTACGGCTTCTACGTCAGCGTCTTCGCCTTGTCCGAGAGTGTCGGGACGTGGCCGCCGACGAGCGAGGTCGGGGATGCCAGAGAGACCAAGCTGCTCGTGTCGGAGCCGTCGGCGTACTGGGGTTCGTGCGTCGGCTGCCGACGGGTTCCCAGCGACGAGCCGACGATTAGCGCGCACCGGAGAAGGAGAGGGAAGGACGCCGTCGTCAAGCAGCTGGCGCTGCCGGAGGACTGGGTGCTTCCGCTGCAAAGCTGCTCCGTCAACGGCCTGCGCGTCCTGTGCCCCGCGCGCTCCGAGCGGTACCTCGCGATCGAGTTCGGCGATAGCAACTTTTGAGCCGACGCACGGATACGTTGACCGACTGTGAGTCGAGTCTCGATGTGCTTGGTCTTCGTAAGTACACCGTAAGAGCGGCATCTCTATGTGAATCCGTTGGCATGCAGCGACGCACATGTACCCATGGCCACTGGAGCCGGTCGCGCCGATACCTTGGCGTGTTGAAGCGTTTGTGAAATATAACAGAAAGAGCCATACAAAATCTTGAAAAGACATGAAATGGCTATGGAGTTACTTTACTTCTACTTGATATGTGTATGAAAATGTATAATAACATATTTGACACATTTCTAGGTTCACCCACTTTGATGCGCACTTTCTCGTGAGCTTGATGGGCGAGCTCAATGCCGAGGCGAGGATGGCGAAGCGCGGCGGCTCCTCTAGCGGCCAAGGCACCGGCGCCAAGACTCCTCTAATATTCGCGGTCGAGCGCGGCGATGTGGCCGCCGTGCGGGGCCTCGCAGCCGCCGGCGAGGACGTGAACGCCAGCGTGGACGGCGGCGCGACAGCGCTCATGTACGCGCTGTGGAGCGGCGACGTCGACGTCGTCCGGTGTCTAGTGGGCGCCGGCGCGGACGTGAACGCCGCCAAGGCGAACGGTGTGACGCCGCTGATCTTCGCTGTGCGGAGTGGCAGCCTCGAGGCCGTGCGGTGTCTCCTGGACGCCGGCGCCGGCGCCAGCGTCAGCTCCGCATCGAGCGACGGCTTGACGGCGCTCATGGCCGCGGTGGGGAGAGGCGACGTCGCCATTGTGGAGCACCTTTTGCTCGTTGGAGCAGAGGTGAACGCCGCCATGAACGACGGCATGACCGCGTTGATCTACGCCGCCTGGGACGGAGACGTGGGGATCGTGCGGTGCCTCGTGGAGACCGGCGCCGACGTGAATGCGACCATGAACGACGGCATGACGCCGCTGGTTTACGCGGCGTCCAGCGGTAGTATTGGCGTTGTTCGGTGCCTTGTGGACGCCGGCGCAAACGTAAACGCTGCCAACGCGGACGGGATGACGCCGCTCATGTTCGCGGCCGAGAGCGGCGGGTTGGAGGTCTTTCGGTACCTGGTTCACGCCGGCGCGGCTGTCAACGCTGTGAAGAGCGATGGATGGGCAGCGCTGATGTATGCTGTGCGGAGAGACGAGCTGGATACTGTGCGGTGCCTCGTAGAAGCAGGCGTTGACGTGAATGCCGCCTCGAACGTTGGGATGACAGCGCTCATGCTCGCGGTGCGGAGCAGTGCAGTGGTCATTGTGCGTACTCTCGTGGAGAATGGCGCAGACGTGAACGCTTCACAAATAGATGGGTGGACGGCGCTCATGTATGCTACAAAGAGAGGAGAGCTGGGCGTCATGGAGTGTCTCGTGGCCGCCGGTGCCGCCGTGAACGCTGCCGAGTCGGACGGCTTGACAGCGCTGATGTATGCAGCGGAGAGCGGTAAACTGCCGGTGGTCCAGTATCTTGTGGACGCTGGAGCGGATTGTGACAAAACAACAGCAGACGGACGGACTGCGATCTTCTTTGCCGCCAACAATGAGCACATTGCTGTCCAGCGACTGCTGATGCGGCATACCAAGCAGGCTCCAGCAATGCAAACAGGCGCAGACGGCAACAGAACCTTGGTCTCCACAGCTTACTCCTCCAAGAGCTGGTTCATCTCTCCGAGCGAGGTAGATTTGCTGAGTGTTATTGACTCAGAGACCGTCGGTATCGAGTACCGAGCCACGTGGCTGGACGCAGCCGTCGTGGTGAAGTTGTTTGTTCCAGACGTCTCGGTCACTACGTTCGTGGATGAAGTGGCCCTTTGGCATCAACTGCGCCATCCGAACGTGATCAAGCTCTATGGCGCGTGCGACGTTGGTCACCACTTTTTCGTCCAGGAGTTCGCAAGCAACGGGTCGGTGGTCAAGTATCTCGCAGCATGCGGTCGTGTTGGGCCTCCCTTGGCGCCGTGGAAGCTTCTGCACGAGGCAGCGTTGGGCCTTGCGTATCTCCACGAGCGCAAGATTGTCCACGGGAACTTGCGCGGCAGCAACATCTTGGTCGGCAGTGATGGCTCGGCAAAGCTGGCCAACTTTGGTCTAAGCGCGTCCACGAGCAATGCGGTGTCTCAATCGCCGCTGTTTGGGTCTTCACGTTGGCAGGCGCCGGAGCGGTTGAAGGGGGAAGCGGCTTCCTATGCTTCCGACGTCTACTCGCTCGGGCTGTGTATTGTCGAGGTCATAACAAGGCAAGTTCCTTGGGCCCGCGACTCTGAAAGCGGAAGCACGCTCGACAAAGAGCGGTGGAACGCTGATGACATCCTCTGCGTGTGGTCTCCAGGACCTATCACGGATGATGCACAGCGTGTGATTTCCAAAATGTGTCATCGGGACCCACTTCGACGTGAGACAGCTTCGTCAGTCGCTCGGGCGTTGGAGCGGCTGTCTACGCAAGAATCCAGCAGAGTCCAAGCACCCCAGTCAGAGCCTGAGCCGCTCCTCAGCACTGATGAATACATGGACGGCGAGCTGAGGCGTCTTTGGGGCGAGAAATCCAGAGTTATGTCCAACCGCAATCTCGACGGGCTTCAACAGTTTGTCAGCAACGAGCTTGATTTGATTTACAAGCACCTCAAGGGATCAAGTCGGCCGCGAAAGGTACTGGAGAACTTTCGTGCGCTTCTCACTGACTTCATTGAGGCTATCGACGCCAGCACCTCACTGAACCGCATCCTTCGGCTATCTTCGACCCGAGCTGCCGCTAGCGATATGAGCACGTTTCGTCGCCGCTTGAGCGCTCTCCGAGAGAGTTTGGATGATGCTCGGAGCTCGAATGACTACAGCCGAGAGCAGAGGTGGGAAGAACAGCGCTCGAAGCAGCTGGAGTTGTTTGTGTCCGAGATTTCTCGGACGTTGTTCGTGATGAACGAACTGGAGACGGAGCAGGATCGCGCGGCCTTCCTTTTATTCCTCAAGTCGGAGATCGACAATCACTCGAGTGCCTACTCTAACGAGCAGTTGTCGGTCATGCGAAAGGCGTACGCGGACGTTTATCAGGCCATCGAGTTCGACGCCCTAGTAACAACGCCGCCGTGGTTCATTCCATGGTACGAAATGGTCGTGGATATGACACAGAGCCTCGGCAGTGGCGGCTTTGGAGACGTGTATCGTGCACGGTGGCTGGACTCCGAGGTGGTCGTGAAGCAGGTCAAGCAGCTTAGCGACACGGTCGCTGAGGTGGACTGCTCTGCGGCAGTATCGACGTACAGTTGGAGGTGGTCGTACCAACCAGGTGCGATGACGAAGGCATCAGGCGCTGAACAGCGCAAGGAGCTGCGAGCCATGTTCGAGCGGGAAGTGGGGGTCTGGTTCGGCTTGAGCCACCCCCACGTCGTCCGTCTGTTCGGTGCCTGTCACGTTGGGACCCCATTCTTCGCGTGCGAGTATGCCAGTAATGGATCCCTGGACAAGTACCTGCGCAAACATCCAGATGCACTGTGGCAAATGCTGCACCAGGCCGCGCTTGGAGTGCAGTACCTCCACGCCAGAGGCATCGTGCACGGCGATCTCAAGTGCAACAACATCGTAGTCGGCAGTGACGAGAAGGCAAAGGTGACGGACTTTGGGCTGAGCGCGAATGAGGCTCTTCAAGGTGAGGACGAGCAGGGTAGCCGACAGCTGTCCGGTGCCTGGCAGTGGGTTGCACCCGAGTGTCTAAAGCACGGGGCTACTCGTCTGTCGTTCGCATCCGATGTCTACGCGTTTGGTATGTGCATCGTGGAAGCGCTCCGAGTCGTGGAGCTGTCGCTGGCGGAGATGGACGATGCCGCGTCGCACGTTCCTCCACTTCCGTGGGGGAATTTCGAGAACGCTGTGGTGAAGACGTATGTAGTTCGACGGCACGAGTTGCCGCTGCGTCCGCAACACTGCTCCGATACTCAATGGAGCCTCGTGGCGCGTATGTGTGCGCACGACCCGACAAAGCGAATCAAGATCAGCACGGTGGTCGAAAAGCTGGCAAAATTCTCGATCGGCGACGAACGCGGTGAACAAACGATGGACACAGGCGGCAAAGA
Organism: Phytopythium oedochilum; assembly: GCA_023338025.1. Lineage (NCBI taxonomy): Eukaryota > Oomycota > Peronosporomycetes > Pythiales > Pythiaceae > Phytopythium > Phytopythium oedochilum. The sequence goes on along the minus strand of JAADXX010000294.1, from coordinate 14,171 downwards.
TGCTGCTGCAACTGCGCAGTCAATGCTCGAAATCGCCAGCAACATCAAGCGTCGACGATACAAGCCTGGCCCTAATGAGACTCGAAACAGCACGGAGATGTTGGGCAAGATATACGACCTGCTGTGGGATCGTATTGAACTCGCGGTACCAGCGATGACCGACGGTCTGTTCGACCCAGAGAGTCTACAGCAGCTTATCGAACGTGCCCAGGAGCGCACAGCAAGCGTGAGTAAGTACCACGGCGTCGTCACGCCATTCTTCTTTACGGAGGCGGCGCTGCGAGGCTATGCGCTGCACCGCAGCTTGGACAAGCTGATTGACGACAGCGATTGGCGTATCGACGGCACGTTGCACAACTGGAAAACGCTGTTGGGACTGGAAAGCGATGACAACTAGCTCGTCTCGGGGGATCGAGCGCGTCTACGAAACGCTTCGCGGATGTTTAGATCCATTTCAAGTGTATTTGCATCTCACAGCTCGTCGACCATGTGGGTCAGAGTGGATGCCATCGCCCTGGCATCGCTGTTACGAGCATCAAGCCGGCCTGATTTCCACGGAGTCGAGCCCGACGAATATGTGCGCCGTCCAATGTCTTCTGCTGCGAAGTCGATCGCAGAACCCGTTTCGGCAGCCTCGACAATGGGCATCCAGAGGTTCCAGGCCGCTAACACCTCGTCAATGTCGGCGAAATGCGACTTGTCACCGACAGCGGCGTCCCATAGGAGCGAGTCATACGCCGAGACTTCATCCCCCAGCTGCCACGCCGGAAGCTGCTGCTCTTGGAGTCGATGTCCACTTGGCACCATCACTCGCTTCGATGCGTCGGTAAACTGCCACCCTTCAGGTGGGACGTGCTCCTCCTCTCGCGAAACCATGTCACATGACCACTCCATCCGCTGGCTGCCGCGGGCATTGTCCGCTCGCTGGACCACTACGTCCAGCATGCACGGAGAATCCCCTTCGATCGACGAAAACGCGATCTGAATGAGGACGAGACGCTCCGCTGCGGCTTTAGCAGCAGCCACAGTAAACAGTGTGCTGCTCCAAGCAGACTGGTCGCTTGTGAGCGTCACTCGTGCTGCTGTCGGCGTGTAGACAGCACCGAACGCGAGCGCAGAGTCTCTGCTCCTGGTGTCGTCCTCGTAATGCGCGCGGTACTCGGCGTACTGCCACGAACGGAGCAGTTCGCTGGAGAAATGCAGCGACCGGGTGAAGTCCAGACGCTGATCTCGACCATGGTCGGCGTGCTGCTGCTTGGGTTCGGATGGCGTGTTGTCTACGGCCGACGGAGCGATCGTAAAGCCCAGCAACAGATGCAAGTGGTTCGCCATCACGTCCCGAACGATACCGGTCCTGTTGTTGCGGGACGAAGCAGACCGTGAGTCAAAGCGCACGTCGATCAAATGGTTCGCTCGACGTACGAGTGGAAGTACTGGACACGCCGTTCCAGTGTCTCGGTCTCGGTCATCTCGATCTGTCGGCAACGGAGAACGAACGCAGCGTTGTGTCACCCCACGACCCAACGCGACACTGTGCGCCAGCTTGCTACCGTACCCTACCTGAACGTGGCGGATGTGATGCGACGACCAAAGCGGACGCAGCAGACCGCGATTGCGCTCCAGGTAGCTCCTCCATGCGCGCACGCCAGGCTTGCCGGCGTAGTGGTCCATCAGATAGATCTCGTCGTCCTGTCACAGTTGGCCCAGTGATCATCGTCAGCAACAGTCGCTGCAGTGAGTGCGCACCCAATCGAACGGTCGACCGACTGACTCGGAGCAAGAGTTGGAGACGGGTGGCAAGCGCGCGGGCCGACTCGGCGCTCGTGCCGAACGGCTTTTCAATGACCACGCGCAGGAAAGCAGCGCTCGCGTCGGCAGGGTTATCTCTGGGGATCCTCAGGAACCGGTCCACCAGCTCGCACGTCTGCAATTCACCAGGCTGTGAGCATGAACAACCGAACGAAGAATCAACAGCGGCTGCAGTTGGCAAGGCTCACCTGAAGAAAGTAGTCGGGTGGGATGGCCAGGTACACTAACCGCCCGGCCTCGGTCGTGGCCGCCTTCCTGCCGTTCAGTATCCTTGCAGCATCGCGGTAGTGCGCCTCGGACCGCAGCGGCATGTACTGCACGCTCGGGACGAACTGTTGGCGGTAGAACGCCGAGCACACCCGCGCTTGTTGGTCGTCGATGGCGCTTGCGCCGCACACCCGGCGCTCGAACGCGTCGTCGAAGAATCCGCGGAGCCATTGCGCGCCGCGCTCTGGCGGGTCAGACGCGCCGGCGACGAAGGCGAAGGACCCGCTGTGAGTGAGCGATGCACGCAGCGCGAGCCGGAAGAGCGCGACCCACAGGTACTTGGTCGCGAGGTTGCCCGTCGCGCCGACCACGACCGCCGTCGTCACGCGGGCGTCGTCCTCCGCGTCGCTCGCGCTTGGAGCAGAGGAGGAGGAGGAGGAGAAGGGGGTGGTGGAGGCTAGCACGAACGCCAAAGGATCTGCGCAGCTCAAGAGCAGCAGCAACAGCGAGAGCAGCGGCCATTGCGCGCGGCCATTACGCCGAGACGACGTCCGCATAGCTTTTGATGGACATCGCACCGTGATTTGCGATTTGCGTGACGTCAGTCCCTCGATGTATACAAATTCCAAGTGAAAAGGCAGCGGATCCGCGTTTGGCCAATTCGGAATTTCGGATGGCTGGTGCAATCCGCAGTACGGATTCCGCACACGTTGCCCAACCCAGAGCGGCCGCTACTGTTGTTGCAGTACAGTACCAGTAGTCGCGTCTGCTCAATCCACTCAGCTGAGGTCCGCATGCACCGAGTGCGGTGGCTCTTCATCACTGCATTAGACTCCAGGGGCGAGCACATGTCCATGTGCCCGCCACGGAGTGTCAAAACGCCCTACTTTCACGTTCGCAGTCCTTGTTAATCCTATTCTTGAACGTATAACCGGACCCTATCGCCCTACAACCATGTGGTCAACACTACTTTCGTGTCTAAAACCTCGCGACCGAGGTTTTAGATGCTGGGGGTCCAGTGACGCGGGCCGTGCGCGGTGAGCCACTTCATCATTTCTGCGCGCGCGTTCCTGAGTTCCTGAGCTCCCGCGGCCCGCACCACCCTCGGAATCGCCTGGACACCAGCGCCCAGCACACCACACCGACGCCCGCAGCAATCATGGCCGACGCCGCGAAGCCCGAGGCGAGCGCGCCGGCGCTCAAGGAGTTCACGCTGGAGGAGGTGGCGGCGCACAAGACGGTCGAGGACTGCTGGATCATCGTCAAGGTGGACGGCGTGCGCAAGGTGTACGACGTGACGGCCTTCCTGGACGACCACCCGGGCGGCCCGGAGATCATCGTGGACCTGGCCGGCCAGGACTCGACGGACGAGTTCGAGGACATCGGCCACTCGAACGACGCGCGCAAGCAGCTCGAGGACTACGTCGTCGGCAAGATCAAGGGCGACGTCAAGCAGGAGGGCGCCTCGGGCCCGGCGCAGCCCAAGTGGAAGACCAAGTCGGCCAGCGGCCGGCAGGACATCAGCGGCAACAACGGCCCGCTCTTCGCCGTGCTCGCGGCCGTCGTCGCCATCGCCGCGCTGTACCTGAAATACAGCAAGCCCTAAGGAAGGAGAAACCCGGCCGGTCTATCGAGCGAGTGAGTAAGCGAGCGAGCGAACTCCTGGAGGCGCTGCTGGGCACCGAGGCGGCCTCTCTCAAGCGTTGCTTGTGTCGTCTTCAGGTGCACGCCCTGTGCAGTGCTCGCCCTCCTTCTGGATAACATGATTTAGATATTGCAACCGAGCGGGAGCAGCGTGGTCACAAAGGGTAGTCAAGCGCATGAGGTGGTGGATTCCGCTACGTATCAGCGTATGGCGCGAGCTGCTGCCAGTGGTCGTGGGAACGGGTAGCAAGCAGCAGGCATAATACGGCGCCGGCTGCACGTGGCGCTCACGACTCGCGCGACGCGCTGGGAGGCGCAGCGCTGCTCTTGGCCGCGTACAGCTTGTTCCACTGGCTCTGAGCGTCGCGCTTGTTCTCCTTCTTAAGCGCGTCTGCAGTCGCGTGCGTGTCCCCGGCGCAACACACGGCAGTGTCAGCGAGACGGAGGCGCGCGCTCCAACAACAACAACGACTACAACAGCCACCGCCACCAAGAGACGCAACGTACAGGACTGCGCGTCGATGCGCAGGCTCTCGGCGCGGCGCTTCATCTTGTCGGTGCTGGCCGAGATCTCCGTCATGGCCGCGCGGATCATCTGGATCTTGGTGAAGTAGTGCGGCAGCTTGTCCAGCACGACCGCCGCGTCCTCGATCTGTTTGTTGCTCGCGACCGACGCGTTCTGGTCCACGAGCAACTGCAGCAGCCGCTGCGCATTCCCAACGCACACACAGACAAAGGCACGCGCCGTGAGACCAGCAGGCGATACCTCAGAGTACTGTCCAAGGGCATGGCGAACCGTTTGGCTGCTGCGCAGCTCTTCTATCCGCTGGATGGTCGCGTCGAGCGACGGCTGGATGTTGCGCACGAACGCGTCCGCCATCATTTGAGGCCCGTTCATCGACGAGTCCACAGACCACGGCACTTCGTCATCTCCACGCGAAGCGCCGCTCTCCATCGTCGCGTCCTTGGCCAATGGAGAAGCAGCCGCGGCCAGGTCCTTGACCGCGACGCTGCTGCCATTTCTGCTGCTGGATGCGCTCGTGCTTGCAGTCGCCTCTCCCTCCGCACTCGCAGCATCGCTGCTAGGCTCGACCGATGCGCTCGCTGCCCCTTCCCCGCTCTCTTCGTCGCCGTCGCTGTCGCTGGAGGGCTTGGGCGGTGCCGGTTCATTCGCATCGACTGGGTTCTCGGACCGTTCTTCTTCCTCCTCGTCCTCTTCGTCGCTCTCCTCACCACCAGCCTGCGGGGCCGCCGCGATCGAAGGCACTGCGAAGCGTGGCGCGCTAGTGCTTGCCCCGCTCTGTGACCCAAAGCCGCCGCCGAACTGGAAGCTGTACGCTGGCGCCAAGAGAACGCATAGGACGGAACAACGATGTCCGAGTTAGAATCCGCTAGACGGAGCCTTCAGCTCTCGTTCTCTTGGCCTCCGCAACGCCAGGACGCGGCTGCGGCGTCCGCACCTTCGTCCTCCTCCTCGTCCTCCTCGCTGTCCTCGCCCGCGAGCACGCGGCCGCCGTGGATGTCCGTCATGACCCCGTCAACGCCCGCGTCCCGGTCAAAAGCGCGTCTTTCGGAATGGGATCATTCCGACTTTGACGGCGAGCTTCACGTTGAGATGGACCAATGGATGGCCTTGATTGCTATTTTCGTACCGCATTTTGACCAATCCTGGAGCAAATAGCAAACGGATGCGATAGCAACGTCTCTAATACTTCCAAGTACTTCATGGAGACTGGCGCGCCAGTCTCCATGAGCCGCCAACTGCTCTGCAGCACCTCGAGAGCAGACGCCATGGCCGCAGTGGCTGCCAAGATACCCAGCGTGTTGGTCGAGTTATTGGCGGCGCAGTCGGCTCTCGGCGATCACGCGCAGCGAGTCGCGCGAGCGGTCCATCCACCGCTCTGGAACGGGCCCACATCGCGGCACAAGCCCGCCTGTTAGACAAGGCTGGCTCGAACACCTCGCGCATAGCTGAAGCCGCGACGGTACCTGCTTCGTCAGCGACCTGGCGCAGCGTCTGGGCCTCCTCGTCGCTCTGGATCTGCAGTCGGCGCATCTCCTCGAGCTGCTCGCTGCGCTCTCGCAAGACCGCGATCAGTTATCGCCCAATAGCAGTGGCGGCCTCACCGTTGTCCAGAGGTACGAACAGTCCATCGCTACTACATAGACGCACCTCTCCGTCTTGTCGAGGCCCGGGAGGTCGTCGATGAGCGCGTCCGTCTCCTTGACCATCTGTAGCACGTCGTTCGCGAGCGAGCGGATCTGCGAGTCCCCCATCCAAAGCCGCGCGCCGCTGTCAGAAAATCCAGAGCGCTTCGCTCGCATTGAGCGCGCGCGCGCTGGTAAGCGGGGACGCACCGCCGCGACCGTCTCCTCGCGCGAGGCGTCGCCGGACTCGGCCGACGCCGGCAGCAGCCGCAGCGCGTTGAACATGCTCAGCGCCATCTTGTCCACGCTCTCCTGCAGCAGCGTCACCTTGTCCAGCGCGTTCACGCCCGCGTCCGTCGCGTCGCTCGCGTCCGCCGCCGCCGCCGCCTCCTGCTTGCCCGCCGCGTCCACCTCCATCGGCTCGACCATGACGCCTGCCTTCCCCAACAAAAGTGGCGCTTCGCTAAGTGTCGTTAGGTTAACCCATGCGTAACTCTCCTAAGTCGACGACAAAGTTACCAGTGTAACCTCAGGTTACTCACGCACAGGTGATCCACTTCAATTGGGTTCATAGTGCTGACTCCTGATACTCTGGACTAATGGCGGACGCGTTGGTCGCGGCCGCGGACGCCGGCGACCTCCCGCGCGTCCGCGCGCTGGTCGAACGCGGCGCGGACGTGGACGCAGCGGCCGAGACGGGGGAGACGGCGCTGATGAAGGCGTCGTGGGGCGGCCACCTCGCCGTCGTGCGCTTCCTCGTCGAGTCCGGCGCCAGTCTGGACGCCAGGGACGGCGCGCTGTGGGAGACGGCGCTTATGCACGCCGCCGTGGGCGGCCACGTGGGCGTCGTGCGCTTCCTCGCGGACAGCGGGGCCGACCTGGACGCGACGGACCGCGTCGGCGGCCGGACGGCGCTCATGCAGGCCGCGTTCGAGGGCCACGTGGACGTCGTGAGCTGCCTCGCCGAGCGCGGCGCCGCCCTGGACGCGACCGACCGGACGCGCCAGACGGCGCTGCTTGTGGCCGCCAAGAACAACCGCCTGGACGTGGTCCGGTGCCTCGCCGCGCTTGGCGCGGACATCAGCGTGGTCAACGGGAAGGGGCAGACGGCGCTCCGGGTCGCGGCCAACCGCGGGAACCACGAGGTCCAGCGCGTGCTCACGCAGTTCGTCGCGCTGACGCCGCAGCAGGTGCGCGCGACGGCGGGCAGCGCCGCGTCCAAGGCTGCGCTGACTGCGAGCTGGTTCATCCCGCCGTTCGAGATCGAGCTGCTCCACTTTGTGCACAATGGCAACGTCGGAGGCGACTTCCGCGCCAAGTGGCTCGACGCCGACGTAGTCGTCAAGCTGTTCATCGCCGACGCGTCGCACTCGTCCTTCGCAGACCAAGTGCAGCTGTGGCAGCGGCTGCGGCACCCGAACATCGTCAAGCTGTACGGTGCCTGCGATGCTGGCACGCACCTGCGGTTCTTCGTGTGCGAGAACGTAAGCAGCGGGTCTCTAGTCGAGTACTCCCAGGCGCACACCGCAGAGGACTCAGCGGTGTGGAAGTTCCTGTACGAGGCGGCGCTGGGCCTCGATTACCTTCACGAGCGGAACATTGTCCACGGCGGCCTTCGGTGCAGCAGCATTCTGATCGGCGACGACGGATGCTCGAAGCTCGCCAACTTTGAACTCAGTGAGTCAATGCACACAGTCGAAGTGGCGACGGCGCACGCTCCTGTCGGGTCCGTGAGATGGCAGTCCCCCGAGAGATTGAGAGGAGAGTCGGCCTCATTTGCCTCCGACGTGTACTCGTTGGGCATGTGTATATTGGAGGCGCTGACCCGGAAGATCCCGTGGGCAGACGACGAAGACGATGCGTGGGTGAAGCACTACCGAAAGCACTACTGGGACCCAGTGGACGAGAGCGAGAGCAACAATCAGCCTGGGGATATTCACGGAGACGCGCGCAAGCTCGTGTGGCGTATGTGTAGTCAACGGCCCGAAAAGCGCGTGAGCCTGTCGTCCGTCGTCTACGAGCTTGAGCGGTTCGTCGCCGCGGAGAGTCGTGGACCCAACAACGCTGCACTTGGGTACGAGCCTGTATGCTCTGCAGATGACTTCGCAGACGGAGTGCTGGTCACACTTTGGGCAGGCGTGGAAGCGCTGATGGGCGAGAGTACCGATCCCCTGCATCGACTGGTATTCGAAGAGCTGAGCGAGCTATGGGAGCAGATCAAGGCATCGCCATGCTCTCACGAGCTATTGACGCAATTCCAGCAAGTTCTGGTCGAGTTTCAGCAGATCGTAGCGGCGCCTGCCCATCAAGTTCGGGTCATGCGATTGTCAGCAAGCCGCGCCTCCACCAACAGCCTTCACGCGTTCCACTGGCACATCCAATTGATATGGAGAATGGTCGACGATTCGGTTCATGCAGAGTCAAGACGAGAAGCGAGGTGGGCAGAACAGCGCGGCCAACATATCGAGCTTTTCGTCTCGGAGGTGTCGAAGAAGTGGCTACTGCTAAATGATCTGCACTCAGAAGAGCAACGACAAGGGTTCCTCTCCTTCTTGGCGTCCGAGGTGGATCTTCGCGGAGCCAACTACACTCCCGGCGAGCTGGAAGTGCTACAGAAGGTGTACAACGACACCTCAAAGAAACTCAACTCGACTGGAGCGGCGTTCGGTACACCGAAGTGGTTCATCCCGTGGTACGAGTTGCGCGTCGATCCGTGGTCTTGTCTCGGAACTGGAGGATTCGGGAGCGTCTATCGAGCCAAGTGGCTAGACTCGGACGTGGTAGTAAAAGAGGTCAACGTCGCCGGGTCTGGTCGACGGAGCTCGCTGCGTGCTCCGTCGTACGAGTCGGGACAAACGGCGACGTCAACAATCCAGGAGACATCTGCAGCCAAAGGCGAGCGAGCCGCCGCACTGGAGATGTTCCAACGCGAGGTCAACATTTGGTTCGGCTTCAGCCACCCGCACGTTGTTCGACTCTTCGGCGCCTGCCACATTGGCAGACCTTTCTTCGTTTGCGAATACGCCACCAACGGAACGCTCGTCAGCTACGTGCGCACGCACCCGAACGAAGTATGGATGAAGCTGCACGAGGCATCCCTCGGTGTCCAGTACCTTCATGCCCGTAATGTCGTCCATGGAGATTTGAAGGGCAACAACATCGTGATCGGCGGCGACGAAAAGGCAAAGGTGACGGACTTTGGCCTGAGCTCGGGTGCCAGCAACGAAGATGAGGCCAACTCGAAGGTATCAGGGGCGTCGCATTGGTTGGCACCCGAAATCTGCGAGGGTGGACAGCCAACGATCCAGTCGGATATCTACTCGTTAGGCATGTGTATCGTCGAGGTCCTGCGCGTAGTTGAAGCCGTGCAGAGTGAGAAGGACGAGAGCACATTCCCACCTCTTCCGTGGGAAAATCTTGACAACGCTTCTGTGAAGGTCCACGTGAAGAATGGTAAGCTACCAATCCGGCCGAAAATCTGCCCCGACAATCAGTGGCGACTGGTGGAGCGGATGTGCACATTCCAACCGGGGAAGCGGATCAAGATATCGACTGTTGTGGACGAACTGGAAAAGCTGGCAGCTATTAGCGCTACCTCGCCTGAGCCAAGTGCATCCCAAACGCCATGTCCACTTCCCGAGAGCCGAGTCAGAGCATCGTTGACGAATGTAGATGCTGCATCGCCAATCGTCTCGGCAATGAGACAACTTCTTGACCGAGCAAGGAGTGATCGAAGCTCTTCCGAGGCTCGCAGATGGATGTTATGCCCTATCTACGACTTGCTGTGGGATCGAGTGGTGACTGTGCAGAGTCACGTCCGATATCATCGCGATCGCGAGCAGATTGCAGACCTTAACGCGCTAGTTGCAGCTGCCCGCATCGCCACCATCAAGCTTCAGCATGTCGGCAGCACACTGCTCGAGTTGACTGAGGCAACTTTGCTGGGATACGCGCTGCACCGGCGACTGGACAAGTTCATTGATGCAGCCTGCTTGATGATAGATCCGCATGATGCTGTCATCATTCACAACTGGAAGACGAGGTGCTACGAGTTGCTGGGAGTACTGACAGCCACCACCCGTGCTTCAGCAAACCCAGCGAGTGCCGAAGTTGTTGAAGTGGTGTCGAGTTGGAGATGCTGTTGTGCAGGCTGAGCGTCATGCAGATCTTGCGGTTTCATTGGAAGACAATCCAAACGTGATTGGAGCTTGGTTGGACGGTGGGGTGAGCTTTGCTGCGCTGCGGATGGAGAATTTCCAGCGAGACCCAGGGTTGATGACCGCTGCTGAAGACGGCAAGGTTATTGGAGTATCGGAGACGCACACAGAGCAGCGAGCACTCTGCATGCAATACCGCGAGGTGACACCAACGCTGTGTCAAAGCAGCGCATATATCCCGCAAAAAGCGCCAAGGATGCAGTTCGCCACAAGCCAGATCCTACCAATGCCTGCTACTACAAACGCACCCAATTCCCGATCAACCGCCCACGAAGTTGGAGTGGCTTCGTCACATTCGCTTCGTGGAACACCAGTCGATAGCCAAGTCGCGGACCAGCTGAGAATCTTCCTGCAGCAGGCCCTCCGCGTGTTGTATACGAACGAGTACATTGGTTATTATCCCAACAATCTACGGCGAGTGCATGAATAGATGGCATCATGGCATAGTCCGAGGTTGGTATACTTCCGCTCTCACGCAACGGATTGGCACAGCAGTTTACCTACTGGCGATGGCTCACCTACACAATTGGCAAAGATGGATGACGAGCACCACCGGCCGCCCGTGATCAATATGCTTGCATACGCAGACTTGGAGCTCCTGACCCTATTGACACTGCACTTTGATGTTTGGCGGCGACTGCGGCTTTCATTTTGGACGCAGCTCGCGTTCGTTCTGGATCGGAACTGGCGCGCGATCCAAGCCAAGCTCGCTTTATGGGAGGGCTACGTGGTGCAGCACTCCCTCGTTCATATCGGCAAGCGCTTTTCGGGGCCTGGCTTCTTTGCTCGCTATCGTTCATCTGATGGCGTCTGCTTGCAGGAGCCGACTACACATTTCGGTTCGGCTGGTTACGCCGCTCGTATTGACAGAGTCCCAAGCACGAAATCGACCGCTTCACTTGCCACCCATCGCGCCAAAGCCACCGGTCGAAGCGGGGACTGCCCAATCAATCCCCACGCCACGCGCTTCTCCTTGTTTGCCGCATCTCAGCGCGGATGGCCGTGCCTGTGCCCACTTCGGGCCAGCGCGAGAGAACCATTCGCCCCGTCGTCGAGACTGCCTGGTGCCGCTTCTGCTGCTGCCACCTCCATGAAGTCGGCCGCCAACATGGGACCAGAGTCCCGGGCCAGCACCTGCCGCCTCAGTTGCTCGCGGACGACGCGGTGATGCGCGTTGCACGGTCTTCGCACCGATTCTCCCACCAGTGGTTCCGCCCCCTGTGGCACCGGACAGTTTCAAAATTCGTTCCTTTTTCATCAACCCTAAAAAAAATCCCATCGATCCCCATACAAACACCCAGTCAAATCGCGCGCACAATTTGCACAAATTTGTGCCCGTCGCGACGTTTTTGTGCGCATAGTGAACGCCAGTCTCCCGCCGTCACAGCCCCGATCGGTCCGTCGGTCGCTCATTACCGAAAACAAGCGACCGACGGCTCACTGTCCTCCTCCTCCGTGATGAACGAGACGCAGGCGCTGCTGCCCCCGCGCGCGCGGCGCGCGAGCCGCAGCCTGAGCGAGTCGGACGACGCGTCGACGCTGGGCGTCAAGCCGTACGGGCCGGCGGTGGCGCTCGCCATGGCGCTCAACTACATCATCGGCACGGGCTGCTTCGGGCTGCCGTTCGCCTTTGCGCAGGCCGGCGTGGCGCTCACGACCGCGCTGCTGCTCGTGGGCGCCGCCGGGTCGGTCGTGACCATGAACTACACGCTCGAGTCGCTCGCGCGCGCCGAGGGCGTCTGTGCTGCCTCGCGCAGCGGCGCGCCGCGGCACGAGATCACGTTCCGCAAGTTCGAGTTCGCGACCGTGGGCGACATGTTCGCCGGCCGCGGCGGCAAGCTGCTCGTGCAGCTCGTCATGGTGCTCTACTGCGTCGGCTCGCTCTGGTCGTACGCGTCCGTCTTCGCGTCCTCCATGAGCTCGCTCTTGTTCTCGTTCGCGCTCGGCGGGAGCTGCGACGTGTACGGAGCCGACCCGTCCGCCGGCTGCCTCACGGGCTACTACGTCTTCATGGCCATCTTCGCGGCCGTCGTGCTCTCCATGGTGCTCATGGACCTGAGCGACCAGGCGTCCGTGCAGAAGTTCCTCTCGGCCTACCGCATCGTCGCCTTCCTGCTCATGCTCGTCACGATGCTCGTCAAGCTCGCGGTCGACGGCGGCGGCGCGATCAGCGCGCGCGCGGACGCCATCGGCGCGGCCAACTGGTCCAACTTTGGCAAGGGCTTCGGCCCCACGCTTCTCGCGCTCAACTGCCAGTACAACATGCCGGACGCGCTGCAGCCGCTCGAGCCCAAGCGATACGTGCGCACGGTCGCGTTCGCGGCGCTCGCGGTCGCCGGCGTCTTCTACCTGCTCGTCGGCCTGCTCGGCGCGCTCGCGTTCGACCAGATCAACCCGCTCGCGACGCTCATGTGGAGCTCGTACACCGGCTGCGGCAACGGCTGGGGGGAGTGCGCGCACTGGAACCCGCTCGGCACGCTCGTGCAGCTCGTGATCCTGCTCTTCCCCGTCGTCAACGTCGTCTCGGCCTACCCGATGGTCGGCGTCACGGTCGGCGACAACATGCACATGTCGTTCCCTCGCTCGGCGTCGGCGCGCTTCGGCCACGAGGCCACGCGCAGCATGTGCCGACTGGCGGTGGCGGTGCCTCCCATCCTTCTCGCCGTCGTGTTCAAGAAGCTCGACTTCATCTTCAGCGTCGCGGGGCTCTTTGGCTTCCTGCTCGGACTGTCGATCCCGTGCTGGTTCCAGGTTGTCGGCACGCGCTACTGCCAGCGCGTCTGGGGCTTCAAGGGCGCCTCCATCACGCCGTTCACGGCGCCGGTGATCAGCTCGGTGCCCTTTGCTGGCACGTTCTTGGTGCTCACGTTCGGCATCTTGGCGGTGGCCGTCGCCACCTTGAACGCGTGAGCCGTTTGTTGCAGCATAGAGTCAAGGCGGAGAAATGCCAAAGCGCTTGTTCATCAATCACCAGTCCCTGGTTGCCTTGAGCAGAGCCAATATCTTCAACGCATCGAACGGGAAGAGCTTTAGTTGCCACCTGGGTGCGCGTCCAGATCGACAAACTACGCGGCAAATCAACTCCACGTTCGTGATATCCCGGCGCACATGCTGCAGGGTTTCATAGTCTTCCACGTCCACGCAAGGGTCGCATGGAGTGAAATCAACGACTATAGCGTCTCATGATCAGCTTAAAAGCCTCATTGCACACGAATGCTAGACACGCCACGGCAACAGACGTAAGCCATTGCCGCCATGAAATGTACGCGAAGGCAAACAGGTCGTCCATGATGACGGGGACATTCGTGATGACCACAGCGAGCCCGATTGTCATCAGCGACGCCGTGTTCAAGAACTTGTTGCTGAACGGATGCTGCAGCGCCGACTCGGAGAAGCTGCGCAGGGTGTACGCCATCACGACCCCGACGAAGGTGCACGTGACAATCGTGAGCGTCTGTGCGCGACCGACGATCTCCATCCTGCCTTCTCGTCTAGCGCGCGAACTCGAAAGCTGCACAATCGTCTATCCCTGTACACGGCCAAGACAAGACAGACAAACACGAGCCGAAGAGCCCGCATGTGCGGAGGACTCATCTGAATGGAGGATAACAGTTTCAACCACGTCGGTCACCCATGCAATGTGCTTGGACTATGCTCCAGTCCCGATCCAACGCGAACGCGAGCCGCATCAACAGCGAAAGATGCAAACGCCACTACACCTTGCAGTACACTGCCAGAAGGACTACGAGCTACAAGCCTGTGAACGTGAGCATATTAAGCACACACTGTCGGTGCTGATCCTCGTCCATCGCGGCCAGCTGTGGATTGAATGGTCGGTTCGGCAGGAGGCCATCATCAACAACGAGGAATTTCCATAATCCGTTACATTTGTAACGAGATTGCCCAGAATCAGATTATAATTGACAAATAATCGTTACATTTTTGCTAAGTTCGCTAAGTCCGAATTCTAACCTGTCGAAGCGAACATAACAAATTATGAGCACTAGCTGACTTCCCTAAAGTACGATGGTTACACGTTATTGATGGAAATTACTTCTGGGTTGTGTTCATATTTACGTAAATAAAAGGTAACTATAAATTCCGATTTGAGGCTCACGCCGGAGCTCCTCGGCAGCTCGCAACCTT
>JAADXX010000293.1:0-32075 GCA_023338025.1 Phytopythium oedochilum | reverse complement strand
TGTGAGAATGAGTCACAATGGACTGATAGTCGTGTGTGAGAGCGCAGATGGAGACGAAGAGGACGAGGATTTATTCACAGCGGACGCTGAGGCCATTGTGCGGTCCCTTCACAGCGAAAATGCAGCTGGCGCGATTCTTCTCAGGCTCTCGAAAGCCAAAAGCAGGAGTTCGGGACGGTGAGCATGTTCCTGCTCGTCTAGCTGGGTATCCACGCGACGAAGGCCACTTATGCAAACCTCTCTACAGGGCGTAGCTACAGTTGCCACCGTTACCGGGGTCCTAGCTGACGCCGTGACCGATCTATCTCGCCGAGGGTACACGGTGTAAGTGATACCCCTGCAATATGTCCGGGTCAAATACGTGAGACTCACGCTGATTTGATTGACGATTAGTGATTCGATCCAGGCAGCGCTAAGCTGTGCCGAACGAGTTTGCGTCCGGGTACGATGTCGATGCTCGTCACCTGTATTGGTGTCACTTCCCTTCAGAAAACGCTCAAAGTGATTTCCGGCATGAGGAGGAAGCGCCAACTGCGCCTCGTACGCGGGAAGATAAGATGCGACGATCGGATCTGGTCTTCCTGATGCCGATCTTGGCGGATGCGAATAGCGGACAGGGCTGGCTGCTGCTGGCGGACAGGGCGACGCCAGCCGCTCGCTCCGCTGCTCTTATGATCGACAGGCGCGGCTCCGTTCGGATCGCAGCCCTTCCACCGTGAGCTGGCCGCGTGTTCCGCGGCGCCAGCTCGAATCGGAGAACGGTGCCGCCTCGTTTCAGCTCAGGAAGATGACCACCCCACTGTTCGCTTTGCTCGCCTGATTATCCTGTGTGCGAAACCCTCTTGGTGCTGAAAACACGCGCCAAGCCGAGCCAGACGGGACCCTCTGCGTTAGAGCTGTGCAGTATCCGGGATACCACGGCTGCCGTGACGGCAAGAACGCATCGCGAGTTGACGTGCTCGGGCAGATAGCCTACTACACTTGCGAAGGGCTCCTCAGTCGAGTCGCCCGCAGTTTGTTGACGGCGAGTGCGCGGAAAGTCGCAGTTGAAGCGCAGACCCGGCGCTCGCGGTTCAAGTTATTCACTACACTAGAGCCCGGATTCTGTTGCGCATCGAGCGCTCATTGTGCGGCGCTGACACTGGTCATTTAACGACAACATGGTTCGACACTTGCTCATATCTCACACGTGAAGCACTGCGCCATGCAAGACGACACGTGGTCTGTCCGGCCGTGCGTGGAGAGTCGGCCGGTGCCATGCAACTGTCGCAGTCGACGCCAGCAATCACTCCGGGGGCGTCCAGGCCACGCTGCGGCCGAGGCGAGGAAGGCTGCGTCATGCAGTGCTCGTCCACGTCGACGGCCCAAACTGGACGTCCCGAGCGTTGCACAACCACCCACGGCGCCGCGTCTCCCCCCTGCCATGAAAAATTGACTGTGCATCGAGTGAACCAGCACTGTGGCGCGAAGAGCGCTCGGGTATCCACCGCAACGTCGCCTCGTGCCCGAGCTTCCGCACCGGGCGGACGATCTCAAAAGTTGGATCTGCCCGGTCCACCCCTCAGGTAGCCGGTCCAAAACCCTGTCGAATTCGCTAGGTTTCGGGTTCTGAAGCGGTACTGACCAATCAAACGCGAGCATTTGGTGGTTCAGAAGCTAAGAGCGGGTAGGGTTGAATACCCGGCAGCTCCGCCTCGCCAACAACGTTATGTTGTCTGGTATACAAACACCAAGTGTATTGCAGCGTGACGCGCAGAGGCGGACCACATTGCGGCCGATTGACTGGCCGCGAGTATGCGCACCCGCCTCTTCCCGGTGACGAAGCCGCAGTGCATCGCGTGGCGCGCGCTGTGCTACGCCCAGGCTTCGTCTGGTCGCCGCCGCGCATCTCTCGCATCACCCGCTCTCTCGCTCGCCTTTCCGCCCGCTCACTGGCGCCGGTCAGTTGCGATTCGGACGTCAACCGAACACGTGCGTCCCGAAGAGTCTTCAAGCCCTCCGAGCGCCGTACACCCCCCCCCCTCTCCTCTCCTCTCCTTTGCCCGGTGTAGCAGCATGATGCGCGCTGTGTCCCCCACCTCCACGCAGGGCGGCCAGGCGCCGCACGTGCCGGCGCTCGTCCTGCGCTCTAGCGGCGGCGACAAGCCGCCGGTCCCCATGGGTGGCACGGCCATCGAGCGGTCCATGGTCACGCCCGGCTCCATCGCCGTGTACGACGTCAAGCCGACGGCGGTGCCCCGGCCCGCGGCCGGGCCCAAGGCGGGCTCCAAGGCGCTCGTGGCCTCCAAGAACCAGGCGCTGTTCGCCGTGTACGTGCAGAATGCCATCACGGGCCGCAGCTGGATCGTGCACCGGCGCTTCTCGGACTTCTTGACGCTGCGCGCGCAGATCTCGGAGCACTTCGCCGTCTTCCGGGACGAGTTCCCGCGGCTCGGCACGCTCGTGGAGGAGCTCTACTTCCCGCGCAAGCACAAGTTCCTGTCCAAGCTCGGCCGCGTGGTCGAGCACCGCTGCGACGCCTTCCTCGACTACCTCGTGCGCCTGCACCGGCTGCTCATCAGCCGCGACTACCTGCTGCGCAGCGAGATCAGCACCATCGGGCTGTCTATCCTGCGGGGCTTCCTCGGCAGCGCCATCGTGCAGGACCCGGCGCACAAGGCGTACGCGTTCCACTCGCCCATCCGGCCGACGCAGCTCAAGATGTCGGAGCGCCTGCCCATCCACCAGTGCGGGTCGCTGCACACGGTGATCGAGGACGCGGAGGAGGCCGAGACGGAGCTCGAGGCCAAGAAGGTGGCCCCCAAGGACGCCGCGTACGACGAGATCCCGCGCGAGGACTCGAGCAACAGCACAGACGTCGACTCGCTGTCGGAGGACGACGAGAACGAGATGGAGTTTGACGACGACGCGCGAGAGAGCTCCATGCGCGAGAGCTCCTTGCGCGAGAGCGCCATGCGCGAGTCCCAGCTCGTGGACCGCCGGCGCGCGTACAAGTACGCGCGCAACCGCAAGGTACTGCTGTTCCTCAAGAAGGAGCTGTTCAACACGAGCTCGGACGAGCAGTCCGTGCGGTCGCCCACCGCTGTGGACGCGGTCGTGGACTGCGAAGACAACGCCAAGCCGCTCGCGCAGCTGCCCGTCGCGGTCAAGATGTGAGCTGCGCCGAGCAGAAGACTCCATTCACTGCGTGATCCCCACGACCCGACCAACTATCAGCCGCTGGTCGTGGGGTCACAACCACCACCATGTAGGGGTGGTACGCTAGACGTCGGGCGAGAAGCAAGGAGAGAGAGAGAGAGAGAGTTCCTCCTCCTGGCTTGCACCCGGCCAAGCACAACAGCCTACACGCTTGTCATATCAGTATAAATCCGATTTTGCTATTTACATCGACGTCTCGCTTCGATCCGAGGAGGCTCCAGTTGCAGTCGAGAGGTCGCGCGCGATCATTGCTGCTTGTGATCGCTGCCTAGTCGAGAGCAAGAACCCCTCGTAGCCGACTACTACAGAAGGAGGAGAGCAACACCATGCCGGCTCCTCCGGTCAAGGGCGAGAGCGCCGCGTCCCTGCGCCTCAACCCGAAGAACAAGTACGCGTTGGCGTTGCTCGTCTGCCACCTTCGCTCCCGTTTCACACGAATGAATGCGTCGGCAGGCCAACGGCGACCAAGATGAAGCAGATCATCGCACAGGTCCTGCAGGAGAAGCTCGACAAGGCCGCGTACTCGTCGGACCGCGCGGCGGCGCTTACCAAGGAGATTTCGGACGCGGTCAAGGCGCAGCTCAAAGGTGAGAAGGCGAGGTCTGCGGCCTGCTTCATGCTCGAATCCGCGAACTGACGACGCTCGCTGTCGCTTGTCGCGCTGCTCTCTGCTCTGCTCAAAGACGGCAACTACCCGCGGTACAAGTACGTCGTCCAGGTTGTGATTGGCGAGCAGCGCGGCGAAGGCGTAAGGATGGGCTGCCGCTGCTTCTGGGACGCCGAGACCGATTGCTACGCGTCCGAGACGTTCTCCAATGTACGGGGAGCAGTGCGATCGGATCCAGTGTCGTGGTATCTGAACTGACCCTTGCTTGGTGGATGTGCGGGGCGCTCTACAGGACAGCTTGTTCTGCGTCGCCACGGCGTACAGCGTCTACCTGTACTAGGACGCCTCACTCATGCCCACTCCTCGACTCCCGACCCAAAGCACGATGCATTCTCGCCATGTTGACTCTCAGCTCCTACCTGGCTTGTTCCCTTACAACTCGCGCGAATAGCGAGTGGAACGCCTCGCTGATGTTGACGCCCGTGCACGCCGAGGTCTCGAAGTACTCGAAGCCTCGAGCGTAAGCGAAGGCGCGCGCCTCGTCTTCAGAAACGGCGCGGTGTCGGTCGACCTTGTTGCCGCAGAGCACGCAGGGGAACTTCTCGGCGCCAAACCTGGCGGCCTCCCGCATCCAGCCGTCGAGCGCCTCGAAGCTCCGGCGGCTGGACACGTCGAACATGAGAAGTCCGCCCTGCGTGTCCTTGTAGAACTCGTTGCGCACCTCGAGGAACTCGGGCTGGCCCGACAGGTCCCAGAAGTTGACGCGCACCTCGGCGCCGCCCACCAGCACGGACTTGACGCCGTAGTCGATGCCAATGGTCGAGATGTACTTGCTCACGAACTTTTCCTCGCAGAAGCGCTTGATGACGCAGCTCTTGCCGACGCCGCTGTCGCCCATGGAGATGATCTTGATGCGCAGCACGCCCACACTACTGCTGTTGATGTTGTTGTTGCCGCCACTGGTGCCGCCTACGCTCGCAGGCGCACCCAGGCGGTCGCCGGCGTCACTCCCTCGTCGCTTCGCCATCGCCAATGTGCTGCGCTGCTCATTCGCGTCGTTTCGCGTCCCTCATTCGTACTTAGCTGGAAACTCCAGCCTGAAATGTAACCCTCTCAATGGTTACACAGGGTATTTTTCGTACTTTGACGGAATGTACCCTATCGGGTTACACATAGTAACTATCGTACTTTGCGAGAGTGTACCAACACCTGATTACGCAGGGTACTCACCGTACTTAATTGTAGTGTACCCCCAACTGGTTACGCAGGGTACTCGTCGTGTACCGGTATCTGTGTGTTTTGATCGATGAGCGAGTTCCAGGAGGCGGCGGCGGCCGTGGCGGCGCTCTCGGCGCGTCTGGCGGCGCTGCAGGCGGCAAGCGAGCGCCGCTCGGACGCGTATGACGAGGCGGCGGTGGCCGAGGCGGAGGCCGCGCTGGAGTTTGTAAGCGGCGCGCTCGGGGGCGAGCTGGACGCGTCCATGAGCCGCTTCCGCGCGCGGAGCGCCATGGTGGACCCCGTGACGCAGGCGCCGCGCTTCGGGCCCAAGATGATGGCCAAGGTGCAGGAAATGCTGACAGGGTACGAGGCGGTACAGCAGGCGGTCGAGGAGGGCGACTTGCTGGCGCGAGTGGCCGCCCGTATCGAGCAAGCGCGAGGCGAACAGCGAGAGCGCGAGCGGCAGGCGGAGGAGCAACGCGCGCGCGTCGAGCTGGAGCATTTGGAGGCGGCGGAGGCCGAGCGAGCCAGACAGGAGCAAGAGGAGCAGGAGCGCCGGCGGAGAGCGCAGCAGGCAGAGCAGGAGCGCGTGGCGGCGCTGGCGAAAGCCGCGCAGCTCAAGCGGGAGCAGCGCGCGAAGGAGCGAGAGGCGGAGCAGCAGCGCGAGAGAGAGGAGCAGGAGCGGCGCGCAGCGCTCAACAACTCGGTCAAGCCGGGGAAGGAGTCGCTGGAGCGCGCAGTGGCGCAGCTCCGCGAGAGCTGTGGCAATGAGGTGCAGCTGCAGACTCTCGATGAACGTGGCGGTAGCGAGGATGGACTGATGGCGGTGGTGTTGTGGCTGCAACTGTGTAGAGTGTGTACCGGAACGCGGTGGAGAAGCTGCTCGTGGTGGTAGCCAACGTGGTGGCATCGCCCGACAACCCGGCGCTCCGGCAGATCCCGAGGGACAATGTCAACTTCCACGCGGACATCGGGCAGTTCGACGGCGGGCACCAGAGCCTGCTGGCCATGGGCTTCCGCGAGCTACAGCAGGACGACAAGGTGCTCTTCGTGCTCGAGGTGACGCAACACTCGCTTGGTGGATGGTTGCTTGGGCGACTCGGTGAATAACGCGTGGAACTGCTTGAGCACAGGAGCCGGACTTGTCCGAGGACCTAGACAAATGGAGCGAGTGGTTCGACAACCTAAAGGAGTTCCACGACCTCATCGTGTCCAAGCTGGACCAAGCCAAGTAAGCGCATAAAGGTGTGCATTCTTGTAAGTTGCTGTTGTGCTTTGCCGCTTATCGGTGTCACCGGACACGCTACAGGATGTGAATTTCACTGCGCGCAAACCGGCGCACGAGCTCCATGACTTCCGGGTGCTGAATTCGCTTCACGACCGACTCAAAAGCCTCGAATGGGACCGCAAGGCCGCCATCATTCGCCCCCGCCACAGCGAGTGCGTGGACAGCAGAGCAAAAGTCGCTGCCTAGCAGGTTGCCAACCGATCTGCGCGACTTCTCCGTGACGTTCGAGAGACGAAGATGGGTTGTGAGCCTTGCTAGTACCATAGCTAGCTCGGCAAACCCGACGTGGCCGCCGTTCGTGATGCTGATTTGCTGGAAAAAGCTGCGCACCTCGTCATCCGTTAGCGCTGCAGAAGCCTTAGCGTCCGACTGGAGCACAGGAATGCGGCTGTGGGTTGGCGCCGCACGTCTCTCCTCGAGAATGGCGTCTGCGTTGTTGGCAGAGACGCTGATGCGCTTGCTGACATTGGCGCTCCTGACGCCACAGATGCTGCAGAACTCCTCGAACTCTCCGCTCTGGAGCACAGCACGTTCACTTTCGAGCGCGTCGAGCTCGATGTCATTGAGTCGGTCGCCAATGACGCGGCATTTGCGAAACGCGGCTCGTTGGTCGTGCGCGTAACCGGCGGTAGACGGCAGTTCGCTTTTCGGCGTCTTCTTGGTTAAGAGCACTTTCGCAGCCTTCTTGATCGACATGACCGAGAGCGGGAAGGTCGGTCCATCGCGAGCGACGGAGATCTCGAGTGACAGGAACTCAAACCACATGAAGAGATCGGCATCTAGCTCCACCTTCATGAAGACGTAGGCTGATAGACGCGTCGTATCCGCAGCCCAGACGGCCGCTAAATCATTGGCACTGGGAGCGGGAGTGACGCAGGATATCTTGATGCAGTTGGGGCAGTTTTCGTCGCTGATGAGCTCGACGAGGCAGCAGCGCAGAGGTAGAGCGAGCATTTCGTGGTCGCCATGGACGCACGAGATACTAAAAGTTCCCTTGGTGAGTCGGCACCTCGCTAGTGCCCAGTCGTCTCCTGCGCGGTACTTCACGCGTGCGACACCCTCCTTCTCGATCGGAGCCCGGAACAAAAGCCGCATCGGCTGGTTGAGTTGCTGGCTGTCGGTGTCATCTCCACTTCTAGCTAGCTTCTTCTGGCGAATCTTGTGCCACATGTTCTCAAACGAGTCGTAGAGCATGCCGAAGTGCTGGACGCCCACAAGCACGCTGCCTGGCGGGATCGGGAGCTGTTGCTGTTGGTCGTCGTCACCACCAGCTGCATGTGTCTGATGCTCTTCGTCTGCCGCGCCTCCGTCTCCAAGCGGCAGGTCCGACTGTAAGATCAGCTCTTCAGTAACAGACTGACGTGGCTGCTGTCTGTGCCGCCAAACGAATGACAGGAGCGAGAACGAGGATATCGACGCGTCCTTGTCCAGCTCGAGCGACATGCTGCTATGGCTAACCACGATCACGCGCTTGTTGGCTTTTTCCACCACGAGACCTGCCGAGTCACCCTGTGTCACGACCAGTGTGTACACGACACTGCATCGCAGCAATTGCTGGATGTCGGCGTCGAATGCTCGGCAGTACTGCGCGCGATTGGCGGCCTTGGCCGATTCCGCAATGATCCGCATCCAGTTGGACGACTCGCGCATCCCGCCAGGGGCGAGCGCGATTTCATTCCCGAGGTTGCTCACGACGAACGCATTCGCCTTGGTCAACGTCGGAGTCACCTGGCACGTCGGGATTAACCGCGTCTCGACGATAGCGCCTAGCCGACGCTCGCTCGACTTGACGCGCAAAATCCCGTTATCCAGCTCGACCCACCGACGCTTCCAGCTACCCCCTGGCTTGGGCATCGCGTCGACGAACCCCTGGATCTTCGGGAGCGCTGCAGAGCTTGCTGCTTCTTTTGAGTGGTTGTGGCGGTACTTGAGCGAGATGATACGCATGCGGATGGCAGTGACCCACTCCTCGCGCGATCGATCTGTCGCTGCACACAGCAGCAGATACGCCTCGCCCGTCGCCACGATGAACGGGTAGTAGATCGAGACTCCCGCGCACCTGGTTGCGTCAAAAATGTTGACTCCATAGCTGTTCTTGGTTGGAGCCAACAGTGTATCGGGAGCGGATCGCTGCGCGCGCTCGAGTTGCCGCAACACCCGAGCACCGGGATCGACCGGGATCGAGTAGGAGGCAAACAAGCGCATGCGCTTGAGGTACGCGACGTCTTCTTCTCCCACGAAGCTCGTCGCGGAGAGAGCGAACTGCTTCATGGACTTGGTGCGGCGCTCCGACGTTTTGCAGAACTGCAGCGAGGAGCGTCCGAGCTCGACGTAGCGAGCTTTCCAGCGGTATTTCGTTTTGAACGCGATGCGCTTGAGGTGCTGCTCTGGCGACAACTCTTTGCGAAGTAAGAGAGTGCCACACACCATCGACTTGAGCGCCTCAAGTCGCTCCGTCAGGTGTTCATGCCAGAGCTTTGCCTCTCGATCGGACTCGGCGATGTACACGTCAGTGGCTTTGTCCGTTGTCAGGCTGAGCGAGTGCGGCGGTGCACGTGGGTAGAGCTCGGCGTAGTAGTTCACTTGCGTGATCCCCGGCTTGAAGATGTACGTGCTTGCGATCTTCTCCTTGAACTCGGGTCGCGGGTCGGTCGCGTAGAAGTCCATGCGCGAGTCAGACAGCACCGCGAACATGTGTCGGCGCTTGGCTGGGTCATTTCGCGCGCCGGTCTGCACCGTCAGGTACCCACACAGCAGCCCGCGGATGTAGTCTTCCATGGTTGCAGTCTGTCGTGACGTGCTCAGAGCCTCTTGACCTGGTTACGAGACCTTCTTCCTCAGCGAAGCAAAGAAGTCTGAGCTCATGGCGTGGCCGAAACCACCTACGGCGCTATTTTTGATGGCAAGAACTCGCGGACGCGCCTATCTCATGTTCAGGAATCAAAATGTTCTCGTCGCTTGACTTGGGAACTGTCAGGTCATGCGCCAAGTGTTCAATCGGACTGGGCTTTGCTTTCGATGAATGTTGGCTAGCCAATCCCTTTGGGTCCGTGAAAATGATACCTCGATGAGGTGAGCCTTACTCCCAAGAGGAATCGCTTTGTGGTGACGAAGTGTTCGCTAGCTCGCTAGTTCGATGACTTCACCACGTGAGTGGCTACGCTCGTTGTTGGAAACGCCCACTACCGACGGCTCGTCTTCCGACAGCTCGGACGGATCTGCAAATGTAGCTGCAGCAGTCAGGTCCAAGCCAAAGTCTTCGGGCTCGCTGCACTGCAAGAGCGCCTTGGCTTCGTACTTGGTATGTCCAGAGTCAGCGGGGTGCAGTTCGTACGCCCGTGCAATGGCCCGAGCAACTTCTTGAGCTGGTGTCACGACGCCGTCACGAATGCTCTGGAGACTACTGCTGGGTTGGGTGACGATGCTTAGGCTGCTGAAAGTCTTCGGTGACTCGGCTGCGCGGGGCTCTATACAAGTTGGGGCAGTAGAATCATCCGAATGCCGGACCACAAGGACCTCCCAGAGCGGTTTTCGACTGCCGATGACATCGAACGGCAGCTTGCGCCGTGCAAGATCGCGGATTTGTAGCGGACACTGTCTCAGCGGTCGGCACTGCTTTGTTGTCGGGGTTGCGGTCAGCGTTTGTAGAGCCTCGCTCCACAGGTCGCTCACTGTCATGTCGCTCAGCTCGGACTTTCGACCATGCACGCGTATGATCTGGTGAATGTTAGCTTCGGGAGGGATGTTGTCCAGTCTGGAAGCAAGCATCTGCCAGTCGTACTGTCCAATTGATCGGCATCAGCAGACGAAAGTGTGGGCGGCTGGCCGACCAGCATCCTCTTCACGCAGTGAGACCCACCTGTAGATTGGCTAGAGCAGAGGATTCAAACACCACGTGCTTTTGGAAGTTGGCGATCACCGTTGAGACTCGCTGTTCAGCAATGTGCTGAAACACACATGACTGTGTGAGATGCTGCGAACAACGAACCAGCAACTCGTCCAAGCTTACCTGATACTCGGTGAGCACAGACTGAGTAGTCTGGTACATGTTGACGAGGCTCTGCTCGGCGTGTTGCCACGCGCGGCGGCATTTACGTCTAGCCATTTCGGCAGCCTGTATCAACCGAGTACGCGTCAGACCGTGCTAATGGACCGATGGATAAAGCCACAATTCCACCTCGATGGCCAGCGCAGTCGAGTCGTTGGCACTCTCCTTGCGCTGCTGGTCGGACGAGAGCAGCCAGTTGACGAGCCTGTTGCTGTTGATGGCCTGCATCCCAACGATACTCTTTTGGCGGCTTCTCCCTCGTTCGCGAGGTCCAGTATCCGCGGCAGCCGAGTCGTCCAGCGGTAGCTTCTCCAGTCGGCTGTGGTACTCTTGCTCAATCGTTGTGCTCGACACCCCGCGGTCCATTGCGCTTGCGAACACGACCGCCGCGTCTCGGAAGAGCTTCTCGAACGCAGCAAACTCCTTCTTGTACACGTCCATACTCGTCTGCAATACCCCCGGTCACAAAGGCAGTCAGCTCCACCGTCCACAGACTCTACACACCGACGACGCTAAGGATGCGACTCAACCACTCGCCTTGGTCTGTTTCTTCATGACGCCCGCGAGCTTCGTCAGGTGCTGCTGCTTCTGCGTACTGCGCACATGGAACTTGTCTAGCGGGCCCAGCACGTCTCCCTCCAGGTTGTCTGCCAAGAGCCGATGCTGCACGCTCGTATTGACGTACTGCGCTCGCATCGCAGCGAGCGCGTCCTTGAACGCGCCGTCCGGCTCCTCTTGCTCCAGCGAGCTCCGCTGCGCCATCCTGCCCAGCTCGGCCGCGTACTCCCGCTCGAGGCTAATGCGGCCGCGCAGCAGCTGCAGCAGCGCGCTCAGCGTCGCGATCCCGCTCGCTCCGCGCGCGCGCACGTCCTCAACGTTGAACAGCAGGTCCGTCGCGAACGAGGCGCCGTCGATGGCCACGGCCCTCACAGCGCGAGGGAGTCCAACTAACGACGCGGCGCAAGTCTCCTCGGCTCCTAACGCCTGTCGACCCTCTTGTACCGCCACACTCGACGCCATGGCCGCGCTCTCAGGTCGAGAGCGAGCGCCTCTGACCTCGGCAGTCTTTTCCCCGGGAAGGTGCTCGAGTCCAAGTGCGCGCGTCCGTTACTCGGAGACGTTTCCCGCGGCCTTTCTCGATAGATAAAGCCTAAACATGCAGCGACCGAGCAAGGAGACGGCGGCAGCGGCGCCGGCCCCGCGGCAGCTCGAGCCGATCGCGTTGCTGCCTGCGTACCGGCCGAACACGGCGGCAGCGGCGCTCGGAGAGCTCGCTCCGTCTCCTGCGAGCATCCTCGCGGCCGCGAGTCGCGCGCATCAGGAAGCGCGGCCGGCCTCTGAGCCTGCTTGGGCGAGCCAGCCTCGCGACCGAGGCGCCAAGGCGGCTGGTCTCGTCCCAGTGGCTTCGCCGCTGCAGTACCGCGCAGGCTATGGATCGCCTGCTCAAACCCACCCGGTGACCGAAGACTCGATCGTGCAGTACAAGAGGCGCAGCATGTCGACGACCCCGTCGGTCTCGCGAGCATCAGTGTCCAGGCTCGCATCGCGGAAGGCGTCCGCGTCATCCCCTTCGACCGTACCAGGATACAACCACAAGCACAGACGCAACGACCTACGAGAAGGACCCGAAGCTCAAAGGGAAGGCAACAGCAGCGAAGACGATAGCGACGATCTCCCTGTTGGTCCGAGTGCGTATGAGCAGCGTCGGGCCCACAAGAAGTTCCGCGAGTCGATCGGAACAACCGTCCACGAAGATGGCGGCAAGAAGTTCCGCGGGAGCGTCGACAACCGCGGCATCACGCCGTTCGTCACCTTCACGAGCGTCGAGACTCCGCCGAGCGAAGCCAAGAACCCGCTGGTTACAACGTCGCAGCCGACGGCGTGCGGGTTCTGCAGCTCGACGAACTTGGCGTGGATGCTGCGGTGCTCCTTCTGCGGCTCGGCTCGAATGAGCGACGCGCCGAGGTTGAAATACCTCATTGACATGGTCCTGAACATGGAGCCAAACATCCAGCCAGACCAGGTACGCCGCTAGTTCATGCCCTTTGTGGCTTGGAGTCCGATCTCGTGTCCAACGCTTCCGGTCGCTTGTTGGACCAGCTCGCGAAGAAGATCCTTGACTACGCCAAGTTTGACCGCGTGGCGATGAAAGTCGAAGCCCGATTCAAAGAGGCCGGCCTCGTGCGCGCTAGAACGGCCATCATGATGATGAACCGCACGATCTTGCTGCTGCGCCAGCAAATGGTGCGGATGATCTTTGCCGCGTGGAAGAACAGCAACGCCCGAGACGCCAAGCAAGCGCGTACGATCGATCGGATGATCCTCATCAATGGCCTCCAAGCCAAGGAAACGTCCAGGCGAATCGCTTTTCAGGTTTGGAAAGGCTACGTCGCTCGTGTTGGCGACGAGCGAGAGCAAAAACTGAGTATCGCGTCGAAACGGTACGTGGCGGCGCGATAGTTGGGATGGTTTCTTCTTCACGAGCAAGTCACTCACTGCTGGGTCTCAGCAACGAGCAGACGAGAGTGCGACGTGTCTGGGGCTTTTGGCAAAAGTTCATGCGTATGCGAGCCAAGGAGAAGCTTGAACACACCAAGCAGCGCTACGAGAAAGAGCTGTACGTACTATCATCGCTGCAGTGTCTTTAGTTGCGCAGGATTTGACATCCATGAGCTGTGTTGGCGATTTAGGAATGAAACCCCGCAAGAATCTCTGCGGGTGCGTCGGGGCAACGCGGGATTTGAGTAACCAGACAAGGCAAGCTGACCTACTTGTGTGTGGTCGATGCTTGCACAGGTAATCGAGCGTCTGAAGGAAAGTCATCGCGAGTCGCGAAAGCTTATCTTCGCTGCTGGCGGCGCGATCCTCGACATTCTCCAGCACTCGCTTCACTGGGCTGGCAATGATGTTCATCGTAAGTGTACCCAGCTTCGATCGGTCGCTTTATACCAGAGCTAACGCTTCGCATGCGTGTCAATGTTTCGTCGACTAGATACACTGCAGCTGAAGGACATGTACCCGACAACCGCAGGGTACTTCTTCGAGCAATCGCACGGCTCAGACATCCTCGAGGCACTGTGCAGCGGACAGATTGCAACGGGTTTTGACAGCTATCCTCTCCATGAGTCTGTAGACCCACTTCCAGCACTATTAGACCAAACAAAGAAGCGGATCGATCGGATGAAGCCATCCGAGAGTCTGATCCAGTGGCTCAACTTCCAGCGCCGCCGCGCGTTTGAGATGACGCGAACGATCAGTAACACTGTCCCCAAGACGCCTTCAGCTTCCATCGAGGCACCAGCTCTACCGAAAGATGAGTCGTTAACAACTCAGCCGTCCGTGAAGCGCTCCAAAGAAAAGAAAAAGGAGTACAAGGAGGTAAAAGGGCTCCAGGAGTTCCGGGCGTCAATCGCAAACCCCGGTGTCATGCTGAAGCTGCTGTGCCACACGTCAGACGAAGCGCGGGCTGAACACCAGCGCGCTCAAGACGATCAGACAGGTGGAGCAAGCTCTGCGAGCGCCTCGGAGCCACTGACGTCAGCTACAACGCTCACACCGTCCGCACAAGTGCAGCTGAAGCTGTACTTCAAGATCGCCCAGCAAATCCTGAGCCTCCCGCCTGATGTCATCAGCCGCGACGCATTCCTGCTGAACGACTTCGACTCGCTCTACTCGTACGCGGCGTACCTGTACCAGTTCCACCCGAACTACATCGCTCCGGGCTTGGTGCTGTCCCCGCGCCACCGGATGAGCTACAGTTTCTTTCTTCCTCAATGGGAAAAGGTCAAACAAGCTCTAGTCCAGGACGAGATGGATCCATTCGCGCAGCAGCAGTTCTACATCTTCTTGGCGAAGATCAAGCGCGTCAACATGCAGTTCCTCCGCTTCGGCGAGATCTGCAAAGCGATGGGCCAGATCGCTCAGTGGCACCAGCACGCTGTTCTCCGCGACACGTACAACGATTTCTCGAGGCGCGTGCTTGGCAAAGACTCGAACATCTCAGTGGCTCTCGAAAAGGAGACACTAGCGTCCTGGGTCTCGCTGCCGGCGTCCAAATTGCTCGTGCTGTGTGAGAGCGAAGACGAGCTTCGCGAGATTGAGCTCGTGTTCAAGGAGAACGTGCTGGACCTCATCAAGATCTTCCGCATCTACGGCAGCGCGGCCGGTGGCAAGGGCATTCTGGAGCAAGAGTTCCTGAAGGTCATGACCAAAGCGGGCGTGACCGACAAGAAAAACATCCTGCGCTCTACTCTCCAAGTCATCTATCAACAATCACGCCAGACAAACGGAGGGGGCGGGGCTATTGGAGGCGAGACCTTGGGCTCCGCAGCAAGTGGCGCGTCCGGACCAGGCTCCGGCGGAACAAACGACATTGATGAAGACGTTGACGATCGCGGAGCCACGCCGAACGAGTTCTTTGAGGCCCTAACGAGGGTAGCGCACAACAACTTCCAGCGGCGCCGCGATCCAACATCAGCGCTTACTGGCGCCGGTGACAGCGCGAAGTCATCCAGCACCCCAGGCGCTACCGGCGGTACTCTTCTCGCCTTTGTGACTGAGCTCGTGGTGGACAAAGTCGTGCCGCTGACGAAAAAGTTCCAGGAGCAAGGGCTGACGTTCAAGAAGCAGATGCTCTACCCAGACGTGCAGTATGTGTGCAAGACGCAGGAGAAGAAGCTGAAGCGGATCTTCACCATCTACTCGCAGCGCAACAAGAACCCGGGCTCTCGCGGGAAGCTCATGGACTTGAGCGACTTTGAGAGCCTCCTGAAGGACCGCCGCCTCATCGACGCGCTGTTCCCGCACGGACGTATCAAGCAGCTCGTGGCGTTTGTGCAGCAGGACGGCGAGATCGCGACCACCGCAACGAGCATCAACGGGTACGAAGCCGAGTGTGAGTTCGTCTACTCGGAGTTCGTCGAAGCGCTCGCGGCGATTGCCGTGTACCGCAACGCGAATCCGTACCTCCCCTTTGCTAAAAAGCTAGAGACATTCTTCGACGAGAACTTCTGAGCGAATGCCATCACGAGCAAGGTTACCAAGATCGCTAGCGCTCAGCATCGGGTGGCTATTACATACTTCATCATCACTGCCGCGTTTCGTCGGGGATCGCCAGCCCAACCTCGACAATTCGGCAGTCCACGCGCGTTTCAGGGCCGAGCGTCACGCCTGGCGCGAGCAAACCCTCGATCTCTCCTCCATCCTCAAAGCTCCCAGGCCAGAAAGAGCTCGACTTGCGTGTTGTGTCGAGCCACCCTATGTGCTTGAGCGCCGACGCCGCTAGTGACGAGCAAAAGTACTTGCGGGTGCTCTCCTTCTTCTTCTTCTTCTTTTTGGAGCCGGTGCTTGCGGTTGTCGGTGAGCTGCTGTGTGACGAGCTTGTGGAGCTCGCGTAGCCGTCGTAGCTGCTTTCATTGGAGCCAATGCGGTCTCCAGCACCATTGCTTGCCGCCGTTGTGGCCGCTCGAGTGGCATCCTCCCCAGAGTCGTCGCTAGAACGCGAGCTCGTCGTGTCCTGGAGGGTTCGATCCGACTCCCCGCTCGAGTGGAGGATGCCCAGAATGCTGTACGGATTCCCTTCCACGCGCTGCACGAACTTGGTCAGCGTGTCCACGACCGCCGGAGTCCTCTCAGCGTTGAACCTCCGCACGACGATCGAGTTGGACACTTCCCGCGAGTACGCCATCAGTCGCAGCTTGAGCGAGAAGACTTGAATGCCGTCGGAAGTCGCCTCGACGATGCGCAGGAGCGCTCGCGACGCGCCAGGCACCACCATGCCGACGTGGTCGTACTTGGACCCCGTAAACTACGCCGTGGCAAACACAAGAGCGCCGTTGAGATCAATCCAAGCTCATGCCAACATCCGCAAGCATACTCCACTCACCGTGCGTTGGAGAACACTGGCGCCAAACTTGCACGAGAAGAGTATAATGTCGCCGTAGTTGAGACTGTTGTGCAGCGACGCGACGTGCAGTACGCCCATGCTGCTTTGGCTGAGCTCCGGGTCACGCGACGTTGACACGACGCCAAGAAACGACATCAGCAGCACGTCGCTGCTGACTACCGGGTGAGCAAGCAGCTGTAGCAAGTACTCCTCGAGCTGTACGCGCCGACGGTCGACAAACTCGCCCTCTCGCGGCGTGAAAATGTGCTTCGGCGGGAGCACTGGCAGCGATGCTGCGATCTCCTCATACTTTTTCACGAGCTGATCTTGAAGAGTCGCAAACTCTCTGTATCGACGCGAAAGCTGCCAGACCATGTCGTTGAAAGTCACGTCGATGGTGTAGGCCGTGAACGTGCGCTGCGTCAAGTCGCTGACTTTGTTCTTCGCGCCGGAGATCGACAGCTGCAAGGTCGGGAGCGGCATTTCGTTAGCGGGGCGAAGCGCGAGTGTCACCTTTCTCTTCCCCTCGACGTCTGTCAAATACGAGCCGATGCAGCGCTGCTCGTCTTGAAGCCACCTGTCGCTCTCTTCGAGGAGCAGTGAGAACCAATCTAGGCTCTTGCGCGCCAAGTCTCGAAGGCGGAGCGTTGCGCCTTGATGCCCACGATCCGATGCGGAAGCTTCCGCCTCGATGGCTTGGGCAAGCTGCTGTCGAAGCTGGCGAATTGCGTCGACTTTTATGCGGTGTACGGAGACCTCGTCCAGCGACGCGGCTCCAAGTGGGATGAAGGCCGTCGCTCTATGTATATCCAGGTCCAAAAGGAGAGAGAGAGAGTGAGACGATGGGGCGGGTTCATGGACAACGCGATGGCCAATCCAGTCTCTTCGTCTGGCGACTCCTGCGCGTACCTGACACCGCTGTCCAGCGCTGCCACGACATGCAGGATCGTCAACGTGACCGGCTGAGTGGGTTTCGTCTGCTGCGGGCATTGCGGTCGTGGGCGTTCAAGTGCATGACGGCAACACAAGAGTCGAGCGTTAATGGCGAGCTCACTCGGGCTTCAATTCGGCGTCCAACCGTCCCGCGGAAGCGACGCGGGGCAGAATCAAACGCATCAATGGATTACTCTGACGGTCGAGGGCTTGGACGTGCCTTGCGGCGACCGGATGCTGTGCTGCCGCGGCGACGACGAAGACGGCGGCGGCGGCGTGTTCTCCGAGTCCGAGTCGCTGTCTTCCGAATCGCTCGACGCGAACCGGAAGAACGCTGCCATTCAACACCCGAGCCGACCGTCAGTCCTCTTCATCGACCGAAGGTGCGAATAGCGTGGCGCTTACCGAGTTGATCGGCTGAAGGCGCCGCCGTCGTCGCCGTCGCGGCCGAGTCGCTCGCGCTGACGCTCCGCAGCTTCCTGGCGAGCAGCAGGCAGCGCAACCACTCCTCGCGCTCCTCGTCCGACTCGGCGTCGAAGCGGAACTCCTGGGCCACGGGCCGCTCCGTCGAGATGACGAACACGTGTCGCCCGCGCGCGGCCGCCTTGTTCCCATGGCCGTGGCTCACTCGGCGCACGCCGCCGGTGGCCGCGTCGTCGCCGTCCGCCTTGCGCACGCCCGAGATGTTCTCCACGAGGCACAGGTCCATCCAGACCTTGAGCGAGTTGCGGCGCTTGCGCGGCGTGACGCTCACGGCGCTCGGCGCGTCCGCGTCCGGGTCCACGACCAGCGCGTGCGACAGCAGCACGAGCTTGATGGACACCCAGCCGCCGTACTGCGCGCTGAACTGACGCACGCGGCCGCGGCGCAGACACTCGGGCGCCGCCAGCAGCGCCGTCGCCATCCTTGGGTGTCGCCGCCTCGGTATTAGTTCTCCGCGTCGCTTGATCGTCTGGGTTTGACTGTAGGTAGGTAGCTCCCTGTCAGTAAGCGTCCGACTGCAGAAAAATCAGCGTTACGGTGCAGATGGGCGCCGTAAGATACCGTAATAGCGCGGCAATTGGGCAAAAATAGTCACGATGAAGGGTGATGATTGGATAAAATGAAGACAGTGGCATACTAAAAAAAATCAAGACAATTTTCAGATCAGCTTTTACTCGTTTCATCCAAACCTTGGCTAGAAATCTGTGACGTGATGCAGATTGCGCGAGGCGAAAAACCCGGCGCGAGATGCCTGCTTCTTGGGCGGCAGCGCCTGCAGGAACGACGCGATGGACTGCGTTCCCGCCGGAGCTTGTGCCTGTCCCAAGTGCACGCGTTCGTATAGCGAGGTGAGCTCCACCCCTCGAACGATGGACCAGATTATCACGCTCAGTACTCCATACCTTCTCGAGCTCCTTCTCGTGAGGCCACTCGACCTTCGCGGCCTTGCTCAGGAACGGCTCGACCGTGCCCCAGCTGAAGCGGACGATGTTGGGGAACGCAAACACGTTGTCCACGTGCTCCGAGAGCCACGCCTTCGTCCTACGACAAACGCTCGCTGTCAGTCTCCAGGTCGACAGCAAACAACGCACCAACGGCGTACTTTGGGTCGCTCGGGTACCCGGAGCCAAAGTCCGTGGGGAGGCTCAGCGTCGCCCCCTCCCACGCCCAGTCGGCGATGATCTGGTCACGAGTCACCTTCGCCGCGATACTGGCGGCACTCACGACCTGTGGGCCGATGATAAGCGGGGGAAAAAGCATCAGAGCGCCGCTCCGCGTCCGTTCGCACGGAACGAGCCGAGCACGAACCTTGAACAAGCTGTCCGCCTTCTTCTCGACGCGGAACTGGATGGTGCCGTTGAACTGCTTGGTCAAGAACGTCTGGTACCAGCGCGGGTCGCCCACCGTGTCGACGAACACCTGCGTCACGTTCACGCCGCGCGCCTGCACCGCCCGGATCATCTGGATGGCTGCATCGCGCGAGATCTCGTTCAAGTTGCTCGTCTGCCGCTGCATCTTGTCGGAGATCTCGGACGCCGAGATCACGCGCACGACCCACCTGTCGTCGGGATGCAGCAGCATCAACATCAACATCAGCGGCAGCGTTTGCTAGGCGAGTGAGCAAACGAGCAAGCGACGCATGTTACAAGCCGCACGCACCCGAGGTCGGCAGTGGTCTTCATCTTGTCGAAGAGCTTCTCGCGGCTCTCAGCGGTCAGCGTCTTCGAGTCGTCGAACCCGAGCGCGCACATGGCGTCGTTGTCCGAGACCGGCCAGTACGCAGCTCCGTACACCATCGGACCCATGACCGGCCCGCGGCCAGCCTCGTCGATGCCCAGCATCACCGGGACCCCGCCGAGACAGCTCACTGGCGCGCCGCTCTCTACCAGCTGCGAGTGCTGCAGCGACGGCGCCGCCACAGCGGGCGAAGGAGGCGGAGACGTCGGCGACGCGGACATGTCAAGCGGTCCAATCGACGCAATGAGCTCAGCGTTTGGCGCCAAAAATGTAATCAGCCATGTGACGAAATAAGAAGTAGAAACGGAGCTCTTCGACAAAACTAGTTACATCTTGTGTCAGTATTATATGAGCAAAGTAACAAAATGTACTTAATTGTAGATCTGGATACTTTATTGCGAAGTGGCTCAGAGAGAAGCGAGATGGCCGAGCTGGATGCGCTGCCGTGCCTGCTGTGCGACCGCGCGCTGCCCCGCGAGCCGGCGCGGCGCTGCCTGACGGACTGCGCGCACGAGTTCGGCCTCTCGTGCCTGTGCCGCGAGCTCGCGGCGCGCAAGAACCGCTGCCCGGCGTGCGGCGCGGCGGTCAAGACGGTGCACCAGCTGCAGGCGGACGCGTCCGCGTCGGCTCCGGCGTCCGTGCGCTTCTGCAACGTCACCTACGTGCTCAACGTGTCCATCTGGGACGTGCAGGACCCCGCGCGCGTGCTGGCGGGCCTGTTCAATCTGTACGCGGCCGCCGCGCCTCTGATCGCGTCGGCACTGCCTCGAAGTGACCGGTGGGTATCGCGCTGAACAGGGAGCACGCGCGGCTGATCCACCGCGGAAAGCTGCTCAAGAAGGGCGACGTGTGGCCAGGCGCGCTCGTCCAGCTCTTCGGCACCATCAAGAGCGGCACTGGCGCCGCTGCAAGTGCGCTTCATGGCCCCGTTAGGTCGTCACAAGGCGCACGAGGTGACCTAACGGACTGTTGCTGCTACTGCTGCTGCTGCAGGTCGAGGAAGCACATTGAGCGCGTCGCTGGGCGCGAGCGCGACGTGGCTGGGCTCGTTCTGGACTGCGCGCGCGCGCCAGATCCTGTGCTGTCCGTGTAGCGTGCTGTTCGACTTTGTGCGCTCGCTGTTCGGAGGCGTCGAAGACCACGCGCGCGGCCAGCGAGGCTACGCGCGCGTGGCGACCGCTGCCGACGTCGAGCGCGGCACCAACTCGCGCTTCCACGAGCCCGGACGAGTTTCGGCGCCTCCATCCACTGACTCGCTGTGATCGACCAAGCTGCCGTGGTGGCCAAGCCGCCCTTTGGGAATGTGTATTGATGCGCAAAGTGCTACGTGAGCGAGCCAATGGAGATCAAGGTGGCGCGTGATCAACGGCTTCTGGCGTTGCTGCTCGGCAGGCGCGGTCGGCTTACATGCGGTCGTACCCGACGGCGCCGTGCTCAAGCGCCACCAGGAACTTCTCCTTCAGCTCTGCGGCGGTCGGATAGTCCGGGATGATCAATCGTCGGTCGCTAAATCATTACCTCGCAGTCAGTCGTTGCACATCTACTATCGCAGCAGCATGGCAAAGGTGAACAACGCACCAGGTGTTCGCCATCGGGCACTGGCTTGCCTTCATGCGAGGGTCCACGTCGATGTACCAGCACGCCGTGTCCTATTACACACAAGAAAGCATTGCCCCGGTGAGTGACGCCCAAGAGCGAACAGTAGAGCAAACAGAGCGTACCGCATTCATGGAGCGATGCTTCGACTCGAAGCCAAAGACTGGCGGCAGCGGCGATCCCGACCAGAACGTGAGCAGCTTGGCGCGTAGAGGCTGGTCGAACTCGTCGACGACATTCCAGAAGCGTTGAATGACGCCGTGCGTAGGCGACGCGCCACGAGTGTACAGCACACTCTTCTTGAGGCTCGCGAGGTCGATGATCCGCTCGCCGCGCACCACACGCTGGAGCTCTGCGGGCTGGAAGAGCTTCAGGTCGATGGTACGGATCGTGTCGAGCAGTCCCTCGCGGACCTTCTTGTGCAGTTCCAGCTCGTTGCCGAAGAAGAACTGCTGAGCGCGCAGCTCCACGTACTTGGCCTTGTTCTCGTTGGTCACCTTGTCTTGGCCCTTGCCCGCCTGCAGCTCCACTTCCATCGTCGCCGTCTCGACCATCTCCCCGTCCGCTGACACCACCTCGACTTCGGTCGTGTAGTCGAACTGAATGTCCAGCGGCTCGTCGTCAAAGTCGTGGTCGAGAACGAACTGCAGGCTGCGCGCGAACACGTCATTGTGGCGGCAGTAGTCCTCCCATGTCATCTTCTCGTTGAACATGAACTTCCAGAACGCGAGCGGGAAGTGTGCGTCCAACGGCTGATGATTGCGGATCGCTAGCCCAAGCAGCCGACCGACGCAGTGGTAGATCTTCTTAAGCGAGTCACTGCGCGCCTTGTCCACAACGAGGTCCTTCCGCGTGAGCGCCAGCTCCCCCGACTCCTTCTTGGCGTCCAACACCTCCTTGGTCACCACAGGGCGGCGGTACACGACTCGCAGCTCGTCCCGACGTTTGTTCGCCGCATCTACGTACTCAAAGAGCGGGAATAGCGACGTGAACTCGGTTGACTTGTTGCTCTTCCCAGCCTTCGCACCTCGCTTGTTCCTCTGGTTGTTTCGGGTGCTGTTGTCGTTGCGCGGAGACGTCTGCGCGCGCGCATCCTCGAGCCACTGCGACCCGATCTCACTGACGTGGCTGGCCGGCTCCTTCTCGCGATCGTTCGGGTCGGACGAGAAGTTCGGGTTGAAGAAGCACGACTGCACTATCTGGAAGAACTCGCGCAAAACGCCCACGCCGACGCCCGGCTCGTTGATGAGTGTCACGTTCAGCTCGCCCGTCAGGTGACGCGCACTCGCACTCAGCACCTGCTGCATGATGAAGTCGACGTAATTGGCGCCGGACGCGCGGCTGATTGACACCGACACCGAG
This sequence comes from Phytopythium oedochilum, assembly GCA_023338025.1. Taxonomy (NCBI): domain Eukaryota; phylum Oomycota; class Peronosporomycetes; order Pythiales; family Pythiaceae; genus Phytopythium; species Phytopythium oedochilum. The sequence continues at coordinate 9,721 of JAADXX010000293.1, read as the reverse complement.
CCGTTGTGCTCCTCTGCGAGGACGCCAAGGTAGTCGACCTTGTGCTCGAGTCGCACCAAGCTGTCGCCTGCCGCCGCGAGCGCGTACAGATCCAGACCGAGAATCTTTGGATCCGAGCGGAGCAGCACGTCCAGCTTGTCCTTGAGCGGCGCAAGCCTCTCGAGAAACGCAGCCGGCAGTGGGAAGGCGTTCGATACCGCGTGCAGCAGCCGCACCTGGATCGAGACGTACTCTTCCAACTTCCGCTTCATCGCCTCCTGCTTGACAAAGGTGCGCATTATCTGTAGGAATACAGAGCACAGAGCACAAGACTCAGTCGGACCCGTTCACATTCGCGTAGGCGCACAGGGAGATGGGTACGTACATCAAACAGCTTCTTCAGCGCTTGCTCTTCATTCTTGCGGAATGCCTCCTCGAGCTGTTCGAAGACCTGCAGCGTGTGCAGAATGAGTGAAAAACGCTGCGGCGACGCAATGGCATCGTCCAGGTTCCCCAGGCCAGATAGCACCATCGGCCACAACTTTCGCACGGGAGCCGTGGCGCGGTGGAAGCTCTCGAAGACGCCCAGAGGTGCCGATTGAGTGTCTTCAGACGCGCTGGCGTCTCGAATGGTGCGTGCAAACGGCGCGAAGAATTGCAGGAAATGCTCAAAGAGAGCGATGATCAGGTGGAACTCGATCTCTTCGTCGTAGCTCTCGTCCTCCTCGATATCCGTCCGGTCGAAGATACAGAAGAGTAGCTTTACGCCTGTCGATAGCAAATGTTGACACACGACCACAACAACATTGAGAACGAGAAGCCTTTGGCGCGAGCTCTATCAGATACGTACCAGAGCGATAGATCGTCTCGCTGATGCGGGTGAAGAACGACAAGTCGCTGCACTGGGCGAGTGTCGGCGACTCGTCGTGTCGGAGTGGCTTGCGCTCCGGAGCGTACGGGGAGAGCGTGCTCATCAAGATGATCGACCAGACCTTGACCCGGCGCGACAAACTACGGTGCGACATGAGCGTGTCAGTGATCATCTTGAACGCGGTCGGTGAAAGCTGTGGCATCAAAGTGGGTGTCTGCTGCTCCGCTTCCTTGTCCTCCTCTTTCTTTGACACGGGAGCTGATGCTCCGAGCACGGCTCGCTGCCAGAGGTTCTTGTACTCCTTCGGGTTCTTGACGGCAAGCGGGTACAGCGCAGTTGCGCTGTACAAGAGTCCATCCAAATGCACAGGCTTCTCCGGTTTGTCATCTGGAATCTCGGCGATCTGGTTGGCAATCTCGACAACACCGAGCTCGGCCAGCACTAGACTCTTGATGAGGACTGCGCGAATCCCATTGTCGCCCTTCCTAGAGAAGATGGCGCTGATGCCTGTGCGCAAGGGAAGCAACCGTGTCAGCACGTGTGCCAGCGATCAAGTACACAACGTATACCTTGCTCACCCGTCGACTTTGCAAGCTCCATGACCGTGCGCGTCACGTGCTCCGCCTCTACTGAGCGGTCTGGACGCGACCGCGTAAACGTCTGCCGGTCTGGAACGAGAGGGGTTGTCCGAAAGTCAATACTCAAAAGATCCTGCGGGTTCTACTCCTCGACCACCAACTGCGTACCTGCTTCCGACTCAGGCTCGGGCGGCCTCGTCGAGTCCACAGGCTGTGCTGTCGCGTCGTCGCTGCCGTCTGCTTGCTGCTTCGCCTTCCTCTTTGGCTGTCGGCGCTTGGCCTTCTTGCTGCCCGCGCCGCCACTGTTCGGCCGCGGCGGTTCGCAGAATTGCAGACTCCTCGCCTGGAAGGCGTTCATCTCGAGTACGCGCAGCGCCGTGTTGCCGCGCGCGTTGCGCGCGGTGGCCTCCAGGTCCACGCCGTACTCCTGCTGCTTGTCCTGCAGCAGCTTGACCGCTTGCCAGTTGGACAGCGCGGCGGCCACGTGCAGGAGCGTGTTGAACTGGTCCACCTTGACCGTCAGCAGCTTCTCGAGCTGCTTCGTGCGGTGCGCGTGGTCGATCAGTCGCTCGAGGATCGTGGTCGCCGCCTCGTTCTGCTGCTCCGTCCGGCCGTTCGGGACGCTGAACAGCACGCACACGAGCGCCGCGTTCACCTTGCCGAACGTCTGGAACAGGTCCACGCCGGGCTGTTGCAGCAGCAAGTCCACGATCGCGGGCTGCAGCGCCATGCACGCCGCGATGAGCGGCGACAGGCCCGCGCGGTTCGCGGCCTTGTTCGCCGACGCCCGGTTCACGTTCGCGCCGTGGTCGGCGACAAGCGACGCAGCCACGTCCGCGCGCGCATAGGCGCAGGCCTCGACCAGCAGCACATCGCCGCGCGGCGAGCGCTTGTTGACGTCGATGGTCGACGCCGAGTCGCGCAGCAACGCCGCTAGCTCTTCCGGCCGGTCCGCGCGGATCGCAGCGACCGCCTGCTCCAGCGGGGACGGCGGCGGCGGCGACGTTGCAGCAGGGGCGGCGTTGGCGGTAGTAGGATCCGCGGTTCCAGACGCCTTGTCCTCGCTCTTGCCCGGCTTGCGGCCGCCTTTGCGGCGCGGATCGGCGCGTCGAGGGGCCGCGCGAGGGGCGCGGCGGCGCGCGGAGCGTGCGGGTGACTCGTCCGGCGCCTGTGGCGACAGGTCGGCGGCGTGGGGGCCGCTGCTGGCGGCGGGGGCGGCGGCAGGAGGCGCGTCCGCGGGCGTCGCTTGTTCCGCCATGACGCTTGCGATTGGATAGTATCCCGTGGATACTCGACTGTTTGGTTCTCTTCCTCTAACTGTCCGGAAATGATCCTAACGAGCAAACCATAATCGGATTTGCACTGTAGTGTGCGCGTAACTGCTAATTGCGCACATAATGGCCGCGACGCGCGCTGTCGTCATGCTTGACGGCACGTTTGAGGGCGGACCTCACCATGAAGCCTGGCCTTGAGAGAACAGAGGCCGGTGCGGGCTGCGATGGCGTCTCGATTCCGAATTGCTGCCTTGCTAAAGCAAGCGCAAGTCGTTTCTCGGCTGATACTCAATACAATGGCGCCGTGGCCTGTGGTCCGGACGTATGCGTGCCCGAGGCCACCGCGGCAGCAGGAGCACAACTTCCTGGCCCAATACTCGTCGATGGTCACGGCAGTCGCCCTCTTCTTTAACGCCTTGTGGAATCCCTTCTAAAGAGTCGACGGTGGCTGGTGAGGTGTTCCCCGCGTCAGCTCCAGTCTCCTCAATCCGACGCGGACACGGGGACTCCACACAGGAAGCAACCTTGGCAATGGTGTCGGGTACTTGTGCTGCGTCGGATGCGACCGAGACGCGGGTCAGGATTGATTAATAGCTTGAGTGCGCCCAACACGCGTCTGATTCCCTTCAAGTTGTTACGCGAAACACGCTGCAACCTCGAACGCTTTCTTTGCTCGAATCATTCCCAGTCAGAGACCACACCACGAAAAAAATTCGCCTACAAATCCTGCCAAGTTGACTTTGCCCACTATTGTCGACCTAACACTCCAGAGAGCCGGCGCTTCTTTTTCCCATTTTTTCGGGGAGAGAGACGAGCGAGAAACACACAGTCACTTCCTATACTGAGCGTTGTCGCCCCATTACCATATAGTACCAGGTACCGACCGAGGCGGCCGGGCGGGCGGGAACGATGCCCGCGACCGAGGCCGCGCGCGGGCTGACGCTGGACGAGGTGGTGGCCGACGCGCACCTGCACGCGCAGTTCCTGACGTACCTGTCGGGCACGGACAGGACGGCGTTCGCGCGGCTGCTCTTCCTCGTGAGCGTCGACGAGTTCAAGAAGCTGCTGCGCGCGCCGTCGGCCGCGCGCGACCACGCGCACATTGCGGGCGCGGGCGGCGGCGCGGACGAGGACGAAGAGGACGAGGAGGACGAGGATGACGAGGCGCGCCGCGCGCACCGCGTGCTGTACGCGAGCAAGATCATCGCCAAGTTCATGAGCCAGGACGCGTTCCTGGACATCGCGTCCGAGAACCTGCGCATCCTCAACAAGTCGGTCTGGAGCTTCGGCCGCTTCCTGCGCAACGACCTCATGCTCTACTCGGGCCTCGCGGCCAAGCAGGACCTCTTCCAGGACGCCGAGCTCGCCGTCAAGCGCGCGCTGCAGCCGCGCTTCGAGCAGTTCGCGCGCACGCAGACCTTCGCCGACCTGGTCGCCAGCACGCGCATCACGTACACGGAGCAGGAGGACTCGGGCGAAGAGGACGAGGAAGAGGAGGAGCAGGAAGAGGCCGGCAGCGACCGCGAGCTCGACGGCCGCGCGTCGACGCAAGAGGACAAGCACAGCGAGCCGGAGGACTCGACCGCGTCCGAGTACTCGCCGGCGGGCGAGCTGCCGCCGCCGCTATCGACGCGGTCGACGTCCACGCGGTCTCCCTCACCGTCGTCCGCATCGACGCCTAGGCGGTCGCTGGCGCGGAGATCGGCCACCTCGTTCCTCACGCTCGAGCGCGTGTTGGGGAACCGCCGGCTGTGCAGTGTCTTCTGGGTGTTTTTGTTCAAGGAGCGCACGCACCAGCAGCTCAGTCTCTGGATGGACATCCGGCACCAGCTAATGCCGCTGCTGGAGGCGTTCATCGAGGCCGCCAAAGAGGATATCAGCTACGATGACGCCCTAGAAGACGAGCGTGGCAAGGTTGAGGAGGAAGCACGTGGGCTGCTGGGCCAGCAGCGACTCGGCCAACAGCAACAACAGCAGCAGCAGCACCCAGGAGAACTCATTGATCAGCTGCTGACCATTGGCAGTCGCATCTCGGCCAAGTACCTTGAGACGACAGCCAGTACGCCTGTCCAATTCGTGAGCGACGCGGACCAGACGCTTCTGCGCGACTTCGAGCTGCTCGTCACGAGCTGCCTCGATGCCGGAAGCTTCTCCCTCACGGATGCCGAGGTGATGCTTCGCACGGCCAAGCGCATTTCGGCCGCGATTGAGTACGACCTCAAGGTGAACCACTTCGTGCGATTCATGGGCAGCGACTCGTTCAAGTCGCTCATGGCGTCGTACCAGAGCCGCTTGCTCAGTCCGTCCGGGTCTCTTCGCCAGCTATCGTCGGCCTCGCCAATGAACTCGCCATACCTTGACGCGGCTAGCCGAGGAGGCGTCCGCAGCGGAAATGGCAGCTCGGCGTCGGACTGCAGCATGACGACGTTGCAGGAACTCTTCCAGTGCATGAATGTGTCGTCGCATCAGCCGCAGCGCGACCGGAGCAAGAAGTTTGCGCTTCGCGACCTCTTCCAGCGCCAACTGCGCGGCGAGTCGCAAAGCAAGTCGCTGATCAGCTCGGTGATCTCGTTCCGGCTCGACATTACGGATCGCGACCATCCAGAGATGCTCAAGCAGGTGCTGCACACCTTGGCGTCGAAAGACAGCGACATGCGCCACCACCACGCGATCCCTGACCACGTCGAGTCCTTCTTCTGTCCTGGCGGCGCGGACGTGATACGCAGCAAGACCCCGCCAGAGCCCAAACTATTCCACATGACCATCGGCACGTCCGAAAAGGCTTTCTACGGTGCGTGCCTTACCCGGTACGTGGTGCAGGAAGACGACGAGATGCTTGGTCCTCTGGAGCTCGCTCTTCGCGAGACGGAGGGCATGGAAGTGTACGTCCCCGTGGGTCTTTGCGTCATTAGCCGGTACCCGATCCTGGACACACTCAAGCGGCGGCTGGATACGCTGCATGCCAGCGTCCACGACGACGAAAGCTACATTCGCGACCAGCACTGGATGCCATCGGCGCGGCAAATGGCAGCTCTTTTGGCTCCATTTGACTTCACTGTGACTGCGAGCTCGGACGGCCGCCTGTCATCCATCGAGAACTACAAGGACTTTTCGATGGAAGAGCTGTTCAGCTGCCTGTCGATCGAGAACATCGTGGCGCTCGTCACGTGCCTGCTGCTGGAACGGCAGGTCGTGCTCGTGAGCTCTCGCTACTCGGTGCTGACAGCAGTGGGCGAGACGCTGCGCGCGCTGCTCGCTCCGCTTGTGTGGAGCCATGTCTTTGCTCCCATCTTGCCCAAGAGTATGATGGAGTGCCTCCAGTGTCCCACCCCGTACCTGTTCGGCGTCCATTCGAGCTGCCGGAGAGAACTGTTCGACATGCTCGGACGTGAAGGGAGCTGCGAGGGCATCGTGGTCGTCGATCTGGACGGCAACACCCTCAGCTCGCATGTCCGCCCACAGCTGCCGGACGCCGTGCGGCTGCCGCTCGTGACCGGGTTGCTGCAGCTGCTTAAGCCCAAGGTTTACTTTAGCGACTACGTGCCCATGTGCCACTATCTGTCGGCGTCCTCGACCGTGACGCACGAGTTCCCCGAGCGGCACGTGCGCGCGTGCTTCGCCGCCGCCATCGCGGACGTTCTGCGGCGCCTGGACGAGTTCCGCTTCGTGCTGTCGGACGACTTTGACTACGTGGTAGTGTTCGACCGCGAGGGGTTCCTCCACCACCTGCCGGCCCACGAGAAGCAGTTCTTCCGGGTCTTCCTCGAGACACAGCTCTTCTCGCACGAGATCGCGTCGGTCTCCTAGACGAAGCCGCGGACGTGGCGGATGGTTTATAAAGTAGTGGCAAGGCTCCGAAATCAATGCGTTCAAGTGAGCGCCTGCAAAGTAAGTCGAAGTGGTCACGCGAAAATCCAATGCATTTGTCTCTGCTGCGTTGGGCATCTCCTACCCTCTGTCCGTCATTTCACATGACACCGCAGGGTCCACCGGTGGCCGCGGCCGCATTGCGACTCTGCTGTGCTCGCTGAGATGACGACGCCGCCGCCGATCTATAGCCCGCAAGCGACGACGACGACGAAGAAGTCGGCAGCGCGGAGCTCGTCAGCGCTGCGCCGAACTCGAAGTTGCGCTGCAAGTATCCGCGCAGCACTCGATGCTCCTTCTTGAGCGTTGCCATTGTGCTGTCCACTTGCTGAATCGCTGCTGCCCGAGTCTCGTCCGTCGCCTCGTGCGCGAGCTCGCACGCTACCTGGACACGGAAGGCTGCCTTTGACACACGAAGCGCCGCGACGTACGCGGCAGAGCCCTTGAGCGAGTGCGACTCGCGTCGGAGCACAGTCAGGTCGGACTGGCGATGCGCCTCCAATATACGCTCCATGGTCGATTCGCAGTTGCTGACCGCGAACTTCTCCAGCAAGCTCAAGAAGAGCTCTTCTTGTTCACCGCACTGCGTAACGCCGAGCGAGTAGTTGACCGGGTCGCCAGCGGGAATTTCGATGCGCTCAATGCGTGTCGCCGGGTCCTCCATCGATGCTCCTGTGTCAACCTTCGGGGCGTCGGCACCGTCGGATACAGGCGGGGTCTTGATCTTGAGCCGTTCCATCATAGTAGCGATAGGATCGTCACGGACCTCCATGAGCGGTCTGCTCCTGTCACTTCCCGTATTGGCATCATCCAATCCAGACTTGAGCTGTCCCGCAAACCCCTTCACCGCCGCGCGCATTGACTTGGTAGGCGATGATGCTGACGACGGCGGTCCCTTGGTCCCAGACCCGATGAACGGTGGGTGACTCCACACTGTAGGGTCTAGCGAGTGCTGCGCGCTCTTGGGTGACAACACCTCGCCATCACTCCCGGTTGTAATTCCGGTTGCTGTCTGGTACAGCGTTTCGTTCGTTGGGCACGGCAGCGTCGCCGACGTCTGCGAGATCTCCTGTTTCCAATCAGGAATGTCGACGATCGCTCCGCCTGCGTCACGTCGGAACGTCAGCAGACTGCTTCCGCCGTTCCCGGATCGCGTACTGTTTGCTCCAGCTGAGGAGCCCACGCTAAAGATCGACGTGGTTGGTCCAGCCACGCGAAGGGAAGAACGGGTAACGACACCATGGCAACCGATCGCCAGCGGATCATCCAGCTCCAGGTTTGAGATCGCTCGCGCGAGGTCAAGTTGCTGCATGTGGCGCGAAGCAGGGGCCAGTCGAGACCCAGAGCGCGACCACGACCACGACTTCGGGGGCGTCAGCGAATTGTCGTCGACTTCATCAAAGTCTATGGAAGGACGCGGCGTTGGTGTCGGGCTCGGATATCCATCCGTATTCGGTGCAGCCTTGACTGTGTGTCTGGCGCTGGTGCTTGCGGCTGCCGCGCTTGCCGATGTGGACTCGGTGCGAGTGCGCGCTCTCGACTCATCTGCCTTGCCAAAATTGTAGCGCACGCGAAGCCACTGTCGAATCGCCTTCCGCAGGCTTAGCTTCGAGATGGGCTTGACCATGAACTCGTCCATGCCCGCATCCAAACACTTTTGTCGGTCGCCATTCATCGCGTACGCGGTCAACCCGAGGATAGGAATGGGAGTAATACGATTCTCCTTTTCGTACTCGCGGATCGCCGAGGTCGCGGCGTAGCCGTCCATGATGGGCATCTCGCAGTCCATGAAGATCATGTCGAAATTGGACGCACGCTCAGTGTACGCGCGCACAGCGTCGCGACCGTTCATCTCCCATTGCAGAAAGTGGTCGTCTTCTTGCAAGAAGCACTTGACGACTTCCCAATTGAACTCATTGTCTTCGACCACCAAAATCCGCGCTCGTGACGGGATAGCTGCCTTAGCTGCTCCTCCAGAAAGCACCCCGTCCGTGGTGGCGCTAGTGCCATCCGCATTTGACGAAGGGGACAAGAGTGGCTGGTCTAGAATCAGCGCGTCTTCTCCGTACAACGAGCTACGCCGGTCAACTTCGTTCGCCATACCCACAACAGCAGTGAAGAAGAAGTTGCTGCCGACGCCCAACTCGCTCTCCACATCGATCTGGCCATCCATGAGCTCAACAAGCTGCTTGCAAATCGCGAGCCCGAGACCCGAGCCCGTTGGGTTGTTCTGACGCGTGCGCTCGAGCTTGGTGAAAAGTGAGAACAGCCGAAGCTTCTCTTCAGCGTCCATGCCGATACCAGTATCGATCACCTGAAATAACAGCTTCTTGAACTCTGGCGGGAGGTCCGGCGCGTGGATCACGCTACACGTGACTGTGATGGAGCCTTCATTCGTGAACTTGACGGCGTTCGACAGCAGGTTCAACACCACCTGCCGCAGTCGGATGACATCGCCAATCACAAGCTTTGGTACGTTGTCGTCGCACTTCAGCACGAGCTTGATACTGCGCTCGCTTGCCTTGAACTTGAAGATCTCGATCGAGTAGTCGAGCAGGTCGTGCATCTGGAACGGAGCCGCAGAGATCTCGCAGTGACCGGCCTCAATTTTGGACAAGTCCAAAATGTCGTTGATCAGGTTGAGCAGCAGCGAGCCAGACACGTACGCCATGTGCACGTATCGCTCGGGTGCCTTGCCAAGCTTTTGTTCCTTCAGCAGCTCCAGCATGCCGAGTACGCCGTTGAGTGGCGTCCGCAGTTCGTGGCTAAACGACGCCAAAAAATTCACCTTAGCTGCCTCCATGTGCTTTCGAGCTGTGTAGTCCTGGCCGACGCCAATGACGCCGCGAATGTTGCCATGCATGTCCTTCTTACTGGAGGCATTCACTAACAGCAGGAGGAAGGTGCCTCGCTTGGTTGTCATCGGCAACTCCATCTCTCCGACATCGATACCAATCAGCGCCTGGTTCAGCAGCTGCCGAACTTGTGGGCGGCTTTCGGCCGTGATGAAAGTGTGAACCAGCGACAAGCCAAGCACGCTCGACTTGTGGTACCCCGTGATCTCCTCGATCTTCTGGTTCCACTCGTTGATACATCCGTTCGTGTCGATACCGAAAATCGGAGCGTTCGCCGTATCGATCAGACGGAAATAC
>JAADXX010000292.1:0-32085 GCA_023338025.1 Phytopythium oedochilum | reverse complement strand
CTGACTGGCTGCAGCACCGTGAAGAGATCATTTCCACTGCCCGCGAGAGTATTTTGACGCTCCCGCCGACGCCGCAGCCGAAGAAGAAGAAGCAGAGGAAGACGCTAGAGGTCGCAGGTCGCCTTGTAACCAAGGAGCTGCTGCTCATGCGCTAGTTCTGGAGCGCGCCATAAACCGAATTAGTACAAACTCGGTGTTGATATGTGGCGTTGGTCAATGTGTCATTGCTTGGGTTGTTCGACTTTTTTTAGCCGAAAAATTCGCAAACGTTTCAACGACGGCTTCGCTTGATTGGCGCAATCTCACTTTATCCATGAACGGTCTAGAATTTCGGCCAATCACCAGTACCTGATGAGGCTAAAAAAACCGCCATAAATTGGTATTTTGCGTTATAGGGGTTTGTATATCCCTAAAGACATGTGTGAAATAATGTGGTACATCTAAAAAAAACTATTCTGGTTACGTGTGGCCAGTGTGTGTGTGTCTGGAATCATTTTTGTCAGATGCCAGATTTGTGACGGAAGTCACACAGCACTAGCTGCTGAGGAAGTGTGTTACGCTACCTGAACCGAACGTTTTTATCTAGGGGTTTGTATACCCCCGATCAAATGTACAGAATTCTACACTAGCCTCTGAATGGGTGGTTCCGCGGCTACGTATTCACTTTGAGGGTCCTAAAGGTGTATCAAACTCGCGAACCTACTATGCATAAAGAAGGAGATACCGCACGGTACTCCTGTGGGTAATGTAGACCACTCAACCTCCGGCGGCACTTTGTCGGAGGGCATGTCCCTTGTAGGTAGGTGCGGGATTCCTACGTTCGACGCACTTCCGAGGGGTAGACGTAACCGTGTAACCCTGTCATATATCAACTATGAAGGTTCAAAAGATACATCAACATCTGCTAACCTACTATCTATAAGAAAGAAGAAACGATACGGTACTACTGGGTTCGTGTGGACCACTCCACCGTGTGACGCATTTCGGACAAAAACAATCCATTTGTTGGAGGAAACGCCGTAAAATTGTCTGGGAACAATTTTTTTAGTTTCTGTCACACATGCGCGTTATGTCAAATAGGAAATATTTAATGACATATATAACTACTATTGACCTGTATAATACACCAATAGCCATTATAAATATATATTTTACGCACAATAGACAAATACTATTCGTTATTTTAAATGTAGTTTTCACGAAGTTTTCTTGCCTGATTTGATAACCGTAATAAAACGTCCAATTCCGAATAAAGCCAAAGACAAAAGTTGATTTGCGACAAAACAGGCATATTTGCTTCGACATTTTGCCAGATTATGCCCACTTTGTCGCATATAAAAAATCAAGTCAAAATAAAAAACGTCGAAAAATCGATCGACTTTTCGATGTTTTTTTACTTATTTTAATGTCCGGATAATATCCACTCCAGTACATATGTTTGTCATTTAAATGGATACTTTGTATATATGTAATTGGTCAATAATGACTACTACATCCTAGTAAATACTACGATTCTAGTGTGCGGCTCGCTGCGAGGCCCCAAATCGGGAGTCGAGACCGACGGAACGCGAGTGAATCGAATCGACCGCGCCACCATGTCGTCTGGCTTCGGGTTCAAGGGCCGCGAGGGCCGGTGCTACCGCTTCTGGAAGGACGTGGAGGAGTGCAGCGTACGTGCGCGGCTCCTGCGCTCGAGGACGCGTCGGGCAAGGGACTGACGCGCTAAGTTGGTGCGCTATTTGGCTGTCGAGCAGCGCAACACGGAGGTGGCGGGCCAGTGCACCCAGCAGGTCGAGGACTACGTCGAGTGCCTGCACCACAGGAAGGAGGTGCGCTGCGCTCGATCTGTCTGTCCGCTGGGGGGGGAGGGGGGTCGCGTCGTTCGCTGGCTCTAACCTTCTGCTCCTCTCTCTGTACGAACGCTGTCAGCTGTCGCGCATGAACGCCGTGGTGGCCCAGAAGCAGAAGAACGATGCGGCGGCGCGCCACGGCGGCGCGAGCCACGGAGACGGCCACCACTAGGTACCTTCACGGCCACCGGGCCCCAGCGCAACGCCCGCTCCCTCGGGCGGACGCGTCGCGCTCGAACGGGCAGCGCGAGTGTATAGCAACGCCCGGGACCGAGTTAATGGCAATCAAGAGAAGAACCCCCCCCCACACACTTGCCGTCTTCGACTCCGGCGCCGTCCCTCGCCGCGCCCTCCCCTTGTCACCGCGTTGCTTGCCCGCCCCAGGAGTCGCCTGACGGACGCAGGAGGCGCCTGTAGGAGTCGCGCGAGGACTTCGGAGCCAGACGACCGGCCGTCGTCGCCGCCGCCGGCCCAGAGATACCATACCGGGAGCACGGCGAAGCGCCGAGCAGCGGCGGATCTTGTCCCGCGCGGCCCAAACTTCAACCTTCGCGCGACACTGCGGCCAAAATAAGAACCGATCTCTCTTGGGAAAAAAGAAACCGTATCGCGCCATCCGCCGGTTCACCGCGGGCGGGCAGAGCAGCGAGCGTCGGCCGGCGGCGCGATGGACAAGTACGAGGAGCTCAAGTGCATCGGCCGCGGCAGCTACGGGTCGGCCCACCTCGTGCGCGAGCGCGGGTCGGGCGACCGGTTCGTGGTCAAGAAGATCCCGATCGAGCTGCTGAGCGACAAGGAGAAGGCGCAGGCGTTCCGCGAGGTGGAGCTGCTCGCCAAGCTCAAGCATCCGAACGTGGTCGAGTACAAGGAGAGCTTCGTGGGCGGCGACGTGATCCACATCGTCATGGCCTACTGCGACGGCGGCGACCTGGCCGGCCGCATCCGCGAGCGGGCCGAGGCCAAGAGCCACTTGGACATGGCGCAGGTGCTCGACTGGTTCGTGCAGATGGCGCTCGCCATCAAGTACCTGCACGAGCAGCGCGTGCTGCACCGCGACCTCAAGACGAGCAACGTGTTCCTCACGACGGAGAACGTGGTCAAGCTCGGCGACTTCGGCATCGCCAAGACGCTCGACTCGACGCTCGACCAGGCGCGCACCGTCGTCGGCACGCCCTACTACATGAGCCCGGAGGTGTGCGAGAGCAAGCCGTACTCGTACGCGAGCGACGTGTGGGCGCTCGGCTGCGTGCTCTACGAGCTGGTCACGCTCCGCCATGCGTTCGACGCGCCGAACATCCTCACGCTCATCCTCAAGATCGTGCAGCAAGACGTACGCTCGCTCGGCTGCTGGGCTGCCAGCTTTGCGCCTACACTGACACTGACGCTGTGTTCGTTGCTTGCCCACGCAGTTCGCACCCATCCCCCAGCACTACGACGCGGAGGTGGGCGAGCTGCTCCACCAGCTGCTCAACAAGTCGCCGGAGCGGCGCCCGACCATGGAGGAGATCCTCGCGAGGCCCTACATCCGCAACCATATGCAAGGTGCGCACGGTTCCGGGTGTTGGGGACTTGAGCAAGCGCTAAGCTCTACTCGCTTCAACAGGGCTTATCGCGTCGGGCGGGTCGCTGCGGATGAATCCGAGCGCGCGGCGGCCGGTGGGTGCGGTCAAGCGGCGTGTGCACCCGAAGATCGCCCAGCGGCGGTCGTCCGGAGAGCGAAGGCGCCTGCGCGCCGCCTCAGGGAGCGTCAGCGTCAATGGAAGGGCCGCGTGGGACCCCACGATGTCCCCAACGGCATCCCAGCCGCCGAAGATACTGCCGGGGATCCGATGGATGCCTATCACCCCTCACAACACGGACGACGACCAGTTCCTGCATGTGAACGAGGACTACCTGGAGCTTCTGGAGGCGAGCATCCTGGAGGAGTCGCAGCTGAACTTGCGGCCTCCTGAGCGGAGCATCACGCCCGAGCCGCTCCTGGCCGACCCGATGCAGTCGAGCTCCACTGACGCACAAGCTGGCGTCGCGGACATCTATCCGCGGCAGAAGCTAGCAATGGGGTTCTCTCCAATTGCGCCAGCGCACGTGATAACCAAGGCGGCAGCTTGGGGAGAGAGGCCAACAGAGGTCGCGGCGGCCACTGGCTCCGCAAACGACGAGGTCGACGAGGAAGAGGAAGAGGACGTGGACTCGAGGTTTCGCGCCGAGGCGCAGGAGCTCATGAACCCCAACTTCCAGAGCGAGTACAGCGAAGAGTGCATGGACAGCATGCATATCTTCTACGGGTCACAGCTCAAGGCTCACCGACGCAGTAGCGATGGCCGGTTGTTCAGAGCGGAGGACTCGGGGCCAGCAGCCGATGGGAGCGCCAACGAAGCCACGCCAGCGAGCAACTCGCGATGGGGTCGGCGTCGAGGTTCGACCCCGCGCTCGCTGGCCCACACGCTTACCGACCTCTCGCTGGACAAGCAGTCCTCGGGAGTGGAGAGCGGCGGCGTTGCCGAGTTCCTCGACGACGTGGACGACACCGAGAGCGCGGCCGCGTCGCTGAGCGAGAGCGGCATCCTGCGCGAGCTCGAGATGGAGGCGGAGAGCTCAGACGACGAGAGCGGCGACGGCGACTCATCGATGGGCGAGTACGAGGCCGAAGAGAACTTCTACAGCGACGACTCGGACTTCTACGACGACAACGACACGCAGTACAGCGACGACTTCGACGACTCGGACGCCGAGATCATCGAGTACGCCAACGACGAGTTCGTGGGCGAGGACGAAGGCGGTGCGGCGGCGACCAACCCGCGCTCGCCCCGCGGCGACTCGGCCGGCATCCAGGGCCTCCTTCCCAGCGGCTCGGCTGGCGCGTTCGGGGACGAGAGGCCCCCGTTGTCTCCGATCGGGAAACGGCAGCTGGCGAAGCCCACGACGGAGGTGCAGTGGGTCATGCGCACCGTGGCGCAAAGCCTCATGGAGAGCGGCGAGAGCGCCGCGTGACCCGCCGGTCCTAAGTGTTCGTTCGTTCTGTTAGCCAGTGTCGCTGTGGCAGTTCGCGTGCGTGTCCATTGATCTCTCTCCCCTGTTCCTCCGTGCCATCAATGAAGAACGATTTGGAATCCATACGAGCCGACGCGAGTGCTCTCACCTCACCGGGGACAAACAACTTGCTCCCTCCCTGTTCCTTCCGAGCCCTACGCGTTGGCGATGCTCTCGTTCGGAGACGCGCGGAACACCTTGAGGTCCTCACCGGCGGCGCTCGACTCGAGCGTGACCTGCTCGCCCGCGGAGAGGAAGTACACGCGGCCGCGCGTCAACGCCAACGGGGTCTGCTGCTCCCTACCGGCAGTCGACGCCAAGCCTTCGCCCGAGACGACCAGGAGGATCGAGGCTCCCTTGCGCGCCGGCAGCACCCGCTGCTGCTGCTGCTGGCCGAGTTGGATCGCCTCGACCTCGAACTCTGGCACAGGAGGCGTGTATATCCGGATCACATCGTCGACGCGCTCGCCCGAAGTCACTGCTGGGCGCCCAGTCCGGTACGTCAGCATCTTATGCAGCGTGTCCTTGTCGATGAACTTGGGCGTCAGTCCGGCGCGCACGACGTTGTCCGAACCCGCCATGCACTCCATGCAGTCCCCCGAAAGGTACGCGTGCGGCTCGTTCGCTCCGAGGAAGATGGCTTCGCCAGGCTCGAGCGTCACGTAGTTGAGGATGAATGGGCAGAAGCACCCGATGTCGTCTTGGTACTCGTCGTGGAGCCGCAGCACCAGCGCCTCGAGGCTCGAAAGCCCCTTGGCCGCTCGCTGAGCCTCCAGACGCACGCGAAGCGTTGCCAGCTGGGCGGCGATCGCGTCCTTCTCGGAGTAGATGAAGGCGCCGAAGAACTCCCGGAGCGATGCTCGAGTCGGCGCGGCCGCCAGTCGGACCACTGCCCGCTCACCAACGAGGCCGGCGAGCTCCGGGACCGACCGCAGGTGTGCGACGATCTCGTCGATCGGCCGGAACTGGCACCTGCGCGGTTGAGCACGAGCGCCGCAGTCAGCCAGGCACTTGGCGCGCGCACTCGACAGCGCGCAATGCAGACACGTACAGAGCCTCGAAGGGGGTGAGCGCGATGGCCATCTCGGGCTTGTGGTTCGCGTCCTTGTACAGCTCCGGGAAGTTGGCGTGCAGCTCGCGCGCGAGAGGGATGTCAGGGTGCGCCTGCGGCCACTCAGTCAGTGGTCAGAGTGCCGATGGGCGAGCAGCGCCGATGCTACTACGTATGGACAGGACAGCGCCTACGGACCTGGATGGAGAGCGCCTTGTGCACCGACAGCACCTTGAACAGGTACGGCAGGTCGCTCTGGGAGCCCCCAAGCAGCGCCGGGTCTCGCTGCCGGCGCCGCGACGTTAGAGTCCTTCTGCGGGCCTGAGCAATCCGGCGACTCGTACCTCGATGCGCTCGCGGAGCAGCTCGGCGGGCTCGCCGCGTCGAAGGACGCGCGACGGCCCGTTCGGGTGGGTGCCCATCCTGTCGCAGCGAGTCGAGTCCGTCAGCGGCTTGCTGTCGGCTCCAGGCGAGGGCGAATCGGGTCGTACCAGAGCTCGGCGTACGGCGCGCTCGGGTCCACGCGGAAGGCCTTGTCCGCCGCGGCCTGGACAGCGCGGGCCCGCGTCAGTTTGCCGCTCGCTTGCCTTTGAATGGCAGCCATCGAGAGGCGAGAGGGGCGAGCCGCCGCACCTTTAGCTGCGCGACGGAGCTCTCGAGCCCGCGCTTGCCCCACGCGTAGCTCTGGACGACGCACTGGAGCTCGAGCATGGCGGGGCGGGCGAGGCGATTGGATTCTGCTGCTCTACGGAGCGCGCGCCGGATCGCGAAGTGTGTCGCCGTCGATGAGGATGCAACGCAGCAGCCGACGAGGATGAGGATGCAAGGCGAAATCGATGCGGCGGATGATGACTTGTACCCGAAATTAGGGACACAAAGAGTACCTAAATTGTGGAACAGTACGGAATGCTGTGACAACCCTAACCATACCCTAAAATCTGTCCGCGGACATTTTTGATACCTATTGTAGACCTGACGTTTGTATATCAATTTCGGTGACATTAGGCAGTACAAATGTGCATTTAGAAACGATGACATGCTGGTTTTTGTATAAAACCCAATTTAGAAACGTTAATTATAAGCATAAGTTGACGTTTTGGGCTTGGATAGAAACGATTGATGACGAATGTTGATACGTACCACGCAAATGGTACTAATATTTCCAATTTAAACGTAAAATTTTATCAAATTTAATTGAAATGTGACCCAAGTCATCCGTTTTAAGTTTGGGCCTCGTTCCGATCTCATTTTTAATGTCCTTACTAACATCCATATATATATGTCCCAATTTAGAATTAACAGTTTTATCTAAATTTCATTTTAATATCATACAAAACACAAGTATATTCTTCTTTTGGGTCCACGAAGTACTGTCCGATTTGCCCAAAATGAACAGCCCTCGATATACAGTATGAAACCCAAATGTTTTAAGTTTAGGTCTTGTTTTTCTGTGTTTTTTATGCACTGTCGTCGACGCCGTTTTTTTGTGACGTCAACGTTTCTTTGTAACAAAATAATTTATAAAAGAAGCAAAAAGACCTTTTTGGAAATCACAGTACTATTTATTGTACAATTTGTATTTCGTGTCTTTGCCCCCGCTTGCGAAGGGCAGAATAGAGTGCAATTTGTAAAGCACGGTATATCATGTCATGTCAAGCGCAACATAAAGGGGTTGCTGACCGGTATTGGCCGGTTCAACACCGGTATGTCTTTTGACGTGGCCCACACGACTAGCCCAAACGCTGCAACGGCTGGGCATGCAGCAGTCACGCAGTCGCGACCGGCGCCGAGATGGCCAAGCTGTGCGAGGTCTGCGCCGCGAGCGAGGCCAAGTACAAGTGCCCGACGTGCCGCCTGGCGTACTGCAGCGCCGCGTGCTACAAGCGGCACAAGGAGGCGCCGTGCGCGCCCGCGTCGGCCGCTGCCGCGCCGCCAGCACCCGCTCCGGAGGCGGCCGACGGCCAGGCGCAGGCCGCGGCCGCGCCGCCTGCTGAGGAGACAGGGGCGGAGAGCGAGGAGGACGGGCCGCGACTGACGGCCGACCAGCTCGGGCTGCTGCAGACGTCCGAGTTCGTGCGCAAGCACCTGGAGAACCCGGCGATCGTCCAGGCCCTGGCGCAGGTGCGCGGCCCCGGCGCGGTGCAGCGCCTGCTGGCTCCGTCTACAGCACTGACTGACGCAGCGCTTCGTTGTATGCATCGGCAGATCGACGCGGCGCCCGACCGCATGATGGAGCTGGAGAAGGCCATGCTGGACCAGACGTTCGCGAGCTTCATCTGCCAGGCGCTGGACGAGGCGGCCGCGGCGGCGCCTGCTGCCACTCGCGTGTAGAGACAGCGGCGGCGGACTGTAGGCTTGCTGCGGCAATAGACGCACACATGCGGGCGGCGGATAGCGTCGTCCTGGGACGCTTGGCGCATTCGGCATTCATATCCCTGCCGTTGTCAAATAGTATAGCGTTTCACAATGGTTTAACGCCGTCATCGTTTTTGAACATGTAACGGATAGCGACATTAGAAGTTAACACATAGTTCTACCTAACTCTGGATATAACCTTGATAAAGCAGACCGACATCCCATCAACCAAGCCAAGCGTCGAAGATGATGGCGCGGCGCGGGATGCACACGCTCATGAGCTCGCTCGTGCCGATGGTGCTCGAGCAGACGCCGCGCGGGGAGCGCGTGTTCGACATCTACTCGCGGCTGCTCAAGGAGCGCATCGTGTTCGTGCACGGGCCGGTGAACGACGGCATGGCGTCGCTCGTGACGGCGCAGCTGCTCTTCCTCGAGGCCGAGAGCCCCGAGAAGGACATCTTCATGTACATCAACAGCCCGGGCGGCGTCGTAACGTCGGGCATGGCCATCTACGACACGATGCAGTACGTGCAGCCCAAGGTGCACACGCTGTGCATGGGCCAGGCCGCGTCCATGGGCTCGCTGCTGCTCGCGGGCGGCGAGCCCGGCTGCCGCTACGCGCTCCCCAACTCGCGGGTCAGTGGCAGGCGCATCGATTGGGAGGGGGCGAGTGCAGGGACTGACGCTGGCGCTCGCGCAGATCATGATCCACCAGCCGTCCGGCGGCGCGCAGGGCATGGCGAGCGACATCGCCATCCAGGCGGAGGAGATCATCAAGCTGCGCGCTCGGTAGGATCGCTCGCCCGCCGCAGCTGCCGGCCCTGCGATCGCTCGGCTTTGGCGCTCACCTGGCGTCTGCTTCGCAGGTTGAACGGGCTGTACGCGACGCACACGGGCAAGCCGCTGAACATAATCGAGCAGGCCATGGACCGCGACCTGTTCATGGACCCGGAGACGGCGGTGGACTTCGGCATCATCGACTCGATCATGACGAAGCGGGGAGCGCCTTCGTCGCCCCAGTGAGGCGCCGCCAGTGAAGCGCCGCCAGTAAGCAGCAGATCAAGGCAGGACAGCACCAGAGACCGACGCGAGACGACGCGGTCAACAACACGCTTAACGACAGCGCAGCTCGCTCGCTCGCACGTTCGTGGATTGTAGCGTTTTCTTCATCGGCCCATGGACATGCAAGCGGTAGGATACGAGAGGCGCGCGCGCAGCGTCGAGGCGACTGCGGTGCGCTCGCGCGGCCTATCCGTCGATCTCGCCCTCGGGCTCGTCCGCCTCGCCCAGCTCCCACTTGAGGTCCGGCAGGTGCTTGCCGCGCGCAGCCTGCGAGTTCCACGGCATCGTGAGCCCCAGGTCCAGCGGCACAGAAAAGCAGGGGAGGGACCGGACGCACCGCCTGGCGGCGCCCGTCGGGGTTATACAGCGTGACGACGCCCATGAGCGTGGCGAGGCCGCCGAGCGCCACGCCGAGGTGCTTGAGCGCGCGGTACTTGGGCACGTGCGGCGCGTCGAAGTCGATGAGCGTCTCGGGGGCCACGCCGTCGTTCCACACGAGCTCGGCCTCCTCGTGTAGCGGCTGCGAGGCCTCGGCGATGCGCGCGAAGGGCGGGGCGGGCGGGCGGTGGTGGCCGCCGCCACTGCGCGTCACCTGCCGTCGGGCGGAGGCGCCCAGGCCGCCGCGGAGGGCGTGGCTGAGCGCGCGGGAGCTCATGGCGGGCGGTGGGCGGTCGGTCTCGGCGAGTTCCTTTCCTTCCCTCTGGACGGCTCTGCGCGGCTCGAGGGGGGCTGGGATTCGCGCGACCTTCGCGCGACCGATGAGTGGGATCAGATGAGCATCAGGCTGAGGAGTCGGTAGATACCGAAGCGTACCGGTTGTCATCGATATCGCTTATGATTGGTGGAAATCACAGCGATTGGACGCGCTGGACGAGCGCTATTGATCAAAATGGCCGCGACGGTGAAGCGCGAGGTGCTGGTGCTGTACGCGCGGTGCCTGCGCTCGGCGCGCCGGTGCCCCGAGTGGACGCAGCGCGAGACGATGAAGGCGTACGTGAGGATGAAGTTCCGCGCGGAGGTGGGCGTGTGGGACCCGGACCGCGTGCGGCGCCTGCTGGCGGACGGCCGCGAGGAGCTCGAGCGCATGGACTACTACCACTCGGTGTACGCCGAGAAGCAGCGGCTGCAGGCTGCGCGCGACCGCCCCGAGCTCGGAGGCGCTGGCGACGCTAAGGAGGAGGCAGTCGAGGCGGAGAGCAAGCTGGACGACGCGTGCCCGCTCTGCGAAGCGGTCTACCAGCCGCCGCAGGCCAAGTTCTGCTCCAACTGCGGCGCGAGGCGCGAGGAGAGCCGCCAGTAGACAATACAGACGCAACGACGCGTACGCAAAGTCTCTCTGCCTTTGGTTCTCGGTTCTTGGCACGCGCGTCGCGACGCTGTCTATAACTGTAACGAGGACGATCGCAAGGCGCGTCGTGAGTGCAGGACCGCACCGCAGGCAGGCGAGCAGCGAGACGCACGATGAAGGCCGGGCGGCCGAGCACGAGCGCGAGCGGGACGGCGCCGAAGTGGCGCGAGTCCACCGAGCACGTCGGGTTGTCGCCCTCGACCCAGACGTGGCCCTTGGGCACGACCACTTTGCCCTGCCGCGACTCGTCGAAGCGAGGTTGGAGCTCCACGACGTCGCCCTCCTGCGAGCCACACGCCGTATTCGGTAAGCGCACGTCGGCCGGACATAGACAGATAGGTAGATAGAGATAGAGAGAGCCGCACCAGCGCGAGGATGCGCTTGCAGATGGTCTCGCCGTTGCGGCGCGTCGGCGAGAGAAGCAGCACCACGTCGCCGCGCTCGAAGGCGCGCCAGCGGCGAGAGAGCCGGTCGACGAAGATGAAGGACCCGTCCGGGATCGTCGGGCTCATGGACACGCCCATGCCGTAGACGACGTCGAACGCGTTCTCCTTGGCCACGGACGCCCAGCTGAGGATCAGCACCGCGTTGCGCGCCAGGTGCAGCGCCATCCCGCCGCCTCGTTTTCCTTGAAAGCGCTCCTCGGAATTAAATCGATAAAATAGTTTGATTGGATGGAAAGAAGATAATCTACACATGATTGGTCAATAAGGACGTGTTGGGTGCGGGAGGCACGCTCATGGCACCAGGCAGCTAGGATCCAGAGCCGTGGCTCTCACTGCGACGCTGACAGAGTCTGGGCGACCGCGACGGGGTTGCGCAGCGGCCACCGCCCGAGCAGCAAGACAGCGAGGCCACTTGGCGGCGGGGACAGGTCTATTCATACGTTGGCGGCTTATCTCTCGCGGAAGACCTGCGTCCCGACCTCCTTCTCCATCCACTTGAGCTGGTTGACCGGCCAGATCTGTAGGCGCAGCAGAGACGTCAGAGTCGAGACCGCCGGACTCGGACACTACGACGGAGCGATCGATCGATCGATCGAGCCACGCACCCGCATGACGACGCGGCCCTGGACCAGCGCGATCGGCACGGGTCCGTAGTAGCGCGAGTCGTGCGAGTCGTGCTTGTTGTCGCCCTCTAGCCAGACGTGGCCCGCCGGGATCTGCGGGACGGAAGCGGGCGTCTGTCAGTCCTGGAGGCCAAGCGCGCGGTCGCTCGGCTCGCTCGCCCACCTTGTGGAACTCGACCTCGCTGGACGAGTAGCGCGGCCGGACGCACACCGTGTCTCCCTCCTGCGCGACGATGCGCTTGCAGACCGTGTGGCGCGGGTTGGACACGGACTTGGAGATCACGACCTCGCCGCGCTGCAGCGGCCGGAAGCGCGGCGAGAGCTTGTCCAGCAGCACGATGTCGCCGTCGCGGTTGAGCGTCGGCAGCATGGACGGCCCGACGCACTTGATCGTGTCCGCCGCCTGCATCAGGCAGTAGGACACGCCCGCGAACCGCGCGAAGCACGCCAGCACCACGCCCACCTCGTGCAGCACCACGCGCGCGCTCGACATGGCGCCGAGCATATGTAGCGAGATAGCGAGCGAGCGAGCAGCTAGCGAGACAGCGAGTGTGCGGCTATGATGCCATCATTGCTCGGCGACGGATGATGGGGTCCGGCCGCACTTATGCGAGGCGCTAGGGTATGCGCACTCGCACCTTGACGAGTGTGTATTGTACGCGCACATGGGTTCACCATGGGATCGCGTTGAAGTCGCGCTATTTCGGTCGTCGCCGGGCGTTTCCCTCTCGCTTCTCCTCCCCTCGCACCCGGCATCGCTGGCCGCTTACAGACGACACCTGGCGCGAGACGGAGGCCGAGACGGAGGCCGAAACGGAGCGGGACCTGCGGGAGCGACTGCGCTATGGCCGGCGGCGAGTCGGAGGCGGCGGCGGACCTCAGCGTCCTTGACGGTGCGGCGGACGCGGCCGGTGGAGACGATCGCTCGCTGACGGTTCGCTTCCTGGGAACAGAGCTCATCATGGAGGTCCAGGAGGACGTGGGGCCAGGTTCGTCGACCGCCAGACGCGGTGGCTGAGGCAAATGACGAGCCGCTGACTGTTAGTTGCTCGTGAACTCGAGTGCAGACTCGCCCGAGTTCTACGACGGCGTGGACGCGGGAGGCGAAGGCATGTCGAGTACCAGGAGGCTGCTCGCTCAGTGTCACTGATCCACATCCGCTCTGATCGCAGACACGTTCACTGCGGACGACGTCCTTCGCCAGTTGGACACGGTCACGCGCCTCTCCGGTGAGACGTAGATCGCGGTCCCTTTCGAGCGGATGGCGACGGCTGGTAGTGACCGACGCGTTGTTTTCCGTCACTGCAGACAGCGATGACAAGGACGAAGACGGCGAAGACGACGGAGACGGTACCATTCTCCCTGAGTTGCCTCCGAACTCTCCTGTTCTAGAGCCCGTTGAGGCTGAAGGTGGGCGAGGGAGATAGCACCGGAGGCTAGCGCAGCAGCCACTAACGACTCCTTGGTTGTTATTCAGACGGCGCTATTACCACGAATGGAAGCAATGCGCACGTCGGGGATGAAGGCGAGGGTGGAGGTGATACCGAGCTATGCACTCACGCGACCGTCGAGCCTGTGGTGGCCGTAGATGACGAGCTGTTCGCCCCCGAAGTCCGCGATGGTGCAGGTCCAGACTTTGAGAAAGACTCAAACGGAGGCACCGCGGAGGAGTTGCCTCAGAGAGATACGCTCAAGAACGAAGCGCTCCAAGAGAGGGTAGATGGTGGCGGAGGTGCTCCTTGCGCGGTCCCGGACAGCGCTGTGACGTCAGAGGAGGACTATGCTGCAGTCGAACGAGTGGCAGGTGCAGAGACTGAATCGGTCGTGGCATTTGAACCCGCAACAAGCGAGGATGCCAGCGAGGACCAAGAGGAGGCTTTGCCACCACCCCACGCAACCGGCAGCGACACCAATGGAGACGAAGCGGTCGTGCCACCGCCAGCACCAACGAGAGCGGCTGTTGTGATGTCGGGATCCATGAATCCCCAAGTGGACGACGACTCGGACGACTCGGACTCGGACGAGGAAGTCGACAGAGCTCGTGGCGAATCGCCCGCAGCACCCGTTATGTCCTCACACGACTCCACGGACGACGATGAGGACGAGTTGGAAATCGACCCCACGGTCGCCAGCACCATTGAGCCAACCTCTCGGCGGACAACAAAAGCGGACGCGGTGGTCGTCGCTGGCACGGGGCTCAAGCCTGGGACTTCTGGCTTCGATGCCAAAGCGGACGACGCCACCGCCGGGTTCGGAGACGAGATCCGCGTTGCCACCGTCGTAATGGAGGGCGAGCTCGACCGCTCCGCCTTGGCAATCAGCCAGGAGAAAGCTGCCAAAGGCTTCGGTGCACACGAGAAGTCGGTGAAAGCCAAGCAGGAGCGCCAGGCGACGAAAGACGACGCCGCCGCCTTTGGCATTGCCTACCATAGCTTCAGGAAGCGGCCGTCTCAGGCGCAGACGGACGAGAACGACGAGTACACACTGACGAAGGGACCGGCGTTCCCAGACGAGAAGGAGTTCGAAGGCGAGCTGCAGATCGACAGCCACGCGTCCTTCTCGACCAAAGGCGACCCTCGCCAGCCTCGTCGCCAGCTGGAAGGCGCCGGCAGAGGCACAGGCGAGGGCGGTGACGACGAGTTCGGCTTTGACGGCGCGGGGGCTGCTCCTTCCGACGTCGTCGCCTTCTCCGAGGAGGGCCTCGAGTCGTGGAGAGCGTCCATAGAGACGCGGACGGCCCAGCAGGAGGCTGAGCTGCTCGAAGAGCTCAAGCGCGCGACGGAGGACGAGCGGAAGATGATTGAGCGCGCCGAGGCGGCCGAGCACCAGCAGAGCGCGGCCACCGCCGTCAGCTCCGAGGCGGACACGACGCTGTCGCTCGGAGAGCTGCACAGCATGTACAAGCGCGGACTCGGCGACCAGAGCGTCCACTTCTTGGGCGAGGCGGGCGAGGCGAGCGGCGCTGAAGCGGCTGCCGCTGGTTCTGCTCCAGCCGCCGACGGTGGCAAGAAGGGGACGAAGCCGCCGCAGGAGCGTCTGTCGGTCATGGGCCGGCTGCTGAGCAAGCCCGGCGCGCTCACGGACGCGATCGTCGAGGGCGAGAACGAGGACGAAGGCGACGAGCTGGACGGCGCCGGTGGCGAGCTCGACGCCGACGAAATGTCGGCAGGAGACGCCTCTCGCCTGGGCGTCCGGCCGGACCAGCAGACGCTGCTCAACTACGGCGACGAGGACGACGAGGCCGACGAGGACGAGGCCGAGGACGAGGACGAGGATGTGGGCGGCGGCGAGTGGAAGGAGATCCAGCTGACGGACAAGGCGGCGACCGTCGGAGCCAGCAACGCTGCGGACGGTGCGGCCGCGCCGAGTCCGTCGCCGCACAAGCCGCAGTGGCGTATCTCGTACACGGAGAGCGCGGGGTACTTTGCCGAGGCGCCAGAATTCCTCGATCATCGCGACCGCATCGTCCCCGAGGAGTTCCCTGCACGCTCGTCGTGCTTCTCGTGCCTCTCGCGGCCGCGACTGACCTTCCCCGGCGCCATCGACGAGCGCGACCGCGTCTTCTGCGTGGCCGCCACGGCCTTCGACCCGGCCAACGACGTCTTCTGCCGCATGCTGCAGACCATCTACGCGCGGCTCGTGCCGTCCGCGTCGGCCCCGGCGCTCATCGGCGGCCACTGGGAGCAGATCGGCTTCCAGGGCAGCGACCCGGCCACGGACCTCCGCGGCGTGGGCGTGCTCGCGCTGCTGCAGATGCTGCACCTGGTCGAGAGCTACGGCGAGCTGGCGCGCCGCCTGCACTCGCAGTCGCAGCACAGCACGCGCCACTTCCCCTTCGCCTGCGCGCTCGTCAACGTCACGCTGCAGTGCCTCGTGGCGCTGCGCAGCGGCGCGCTCTACCCCGAGTGCAACAAGCACGCGAGCGTCGTCGCCGGCCTCAACGTGGTGCGCGCGTCCTCTCTGTCCCTCTCCGCTGCTCACCGCTGACGCGTGCGCTGCTCGTTCCCCTCTAGCTGTTCGTCGCGCTGGCCTCGGAGCTCTCGACGGAGCTGGCCGCCACCACGGACGACGTCCCGCTCGTACTCAAGCGCGTGCTCGACCGCGGACGCCTAGAGCCCATGGCGACCATCACCGCGGTCTTCGACTCGGCGACTGGGAGCGCGACCGGGTCCTCCAGCGAGCAGCCGAACGGGGCTGCCGGCAGCGCCAGCGCCGCGTCGACGCCGTCGCCCGTGTCTCCGCGCGCACGGCCGAGCGCGTCCACCAACGTCGAGTTCACCGAGATCGCGCTCCACTCGGTGGCCGACGACTAGCGACTGCTACAGAGACAGATAGATTCTCGAATGACAACCCCCCGTGGTGCTCGGCTCTTGTTGCGGCGATCCAATCGCTCCATGTTCACGTCTCCACGGCGTCGGCGTCCGCGCGGCCGAGCTACGGTTCCCTCCCGACATAAATAGCGGAAAGCGCCGCGCCGTCACGAGAGAAACGGGTTGTCTCGCGCCTCCTGGACCTCGTGGCGGATCTTGAGCACGCGCGTGCGCGAGTCGCGGCGGCCGCATGCTGCCGTCGCTGGGGTTAGTGGCGATGGCGACGCGAGGCCGAGGGCGAGCTTGCTCACGCACGGCGACTCGGGGCGGAGTCTGGCGAGAGACACGCGTGTTAGCATGAGTGTCGAGCAGTCGAGAGCGTCGTGAAAGAGGAGCGACCGCACGTTTGACTCGGCCGCCGGAAAGCCGACTGCTCTGGCCGTGAGAGCAGCGCTTCGACCTTCTCTCGCTCCATCTGCGACCGCACAAATGACCGTGAGATATAGAGAGAGGACGCCGTGCGATCCAATCGAGGCGACACTTTGCTCGCACCTGATCCTCGAGCGACCTCTCGAGCGCCTTGCTGAGCGCGTGGAGCTCGCTGAGTGACGGCGGCGGCTTGGCGACAGTCCGCCGGTCCTCGTCGATCAGATCCTTCTCCATCTCCAGACAGCCCTGCACTCGCCACGCGACCACGATGAGTCGGCGTAGACACCACGGGTTTGCCACTCGCCGCACCTGAATGAACTCAATGTCTTCCAGCAGCTGCTGGCGCTCCTCTTGCAGCGCCTCCTGGAGATCGTCCTTGATAGCGTCGATGCGCTCGACAGTCAGGTGCTGATGGAGCTGCCGCCATCCACAGGGCAACGTCAGTCATCAGCAAGTGTTTAACCCGCCCAAAGTTGTTTGTGCCCAACCTCGGGGGACTCCATCAGCGTCGACACGGAGGACGCCGAGAGAGTCGAGCCGCGAGACACTGGGCGCTGTGAGCCCGACGTCAGCGGTCTCCTCCCTCCGCTCGTTCCCGGTCGAATCGGAATCATGGATGCAACGGCCCCGCCGAGGTTCTCTGGCGACGAGAGCGGTAGATCTGCCATGCGCGGGGTTCGCAGGGACCGAGTCGAGTCACCTTGGCCGAACGACTGGTCGCCTCTGCTACTCACGCGTCCGTCCTCGCTGGCAGTCATGACGTACTCGAGGATCTCCATCTCCTTCGGTGTGTGGGCCGACTCGCGCGGAGTTTGGATCTGCAAGTCGGAGGCCAGCAATTTGAGTTTCTCGAGCAACAGTGGACGCCCCGGAGGCTCCGGCATGGGCTGGCGCTTGGTGAGTGCATCCTGTTTCCGAACGAACCAACAACCGTCAGCGTCGAGTTCGCACGATCCATGACAGTGAGATGGCCAGAGGCGTGCGGGGGCGAGGAAACGTACGCGGATGCTGTCATTTTGCTGCTGGAAGTCCGTCAGGATGTCTGCAAGCGTGGACAGCTCATTGCGCAGCTCCTGTCAGACACGAACGCCGTTAGATACGCGAGCAACCATCGACACGCTCAGTGCTTTCAGTCCACACCTCGTTCTCCGCGATCAGGTAATTGCCGATGGTGACGCGCAGCTCCTCCTCCTCCGACGGCTGCACGCGTAGCTTCAGCTCGTCCCAAAGCAGCTTGCGCATGAGGAAGCATTCGCTCGCCATGACCGCGCTCCCACTCGGCTCCCAATGCCGCCAGACGAGAGGCCGATACACCGCCGCGGCGCAGCCCCGTGCTCCGTCTGAATCGATCGGTCGGTCGTCCCTCCCGTCGACCGTCGCGATGTATTTGCGCTCGGCCTCCGGTCCGCATGCTCAGCGGCTCGGTATAAATAGTGCTAGATCATATGTCACCCGAGCAACTGCATCTTCTTGGACGTTGCACCTCCAAGACGCAGGTCGTCGTCTATGATGCACTGACGTGAACGTACAGCGGACGGTGGCTCCACACTTGGCAGCGCTCTCCGTCTTGCTCGAGCTCCCCGTAAACCGTGACGACGAACACGCCCTCGGACAGGAACATGAACTGCACCTCGTGCTGGGTCTGCGTCGACCCGAGGACCCACTCGATCCGCTTCTCCAGCATTCCGACGGTGTACACGTACTCGCTCAGTGCGCCGGCATGGTGTCTTTCGCCTTCGCGCGACACCCGAACAGCAATAACTGCGCTCCTGGCGTCGTCCTCGCCGGCAGCTCCCCTACGGACAGTCACCACGACCGGTACAAGCTCCAACAGCCTCGCGCTCACACTCGAGCGCGACATGGCTCGCAGCTGCGGCGCGTCGACGAAGCTAAACCCACTTGGCGTTCTGTCGATGTCTGCGTCGCTTTTGTCGCCAGTAGTAACGGTGACCGTCCCCACGACACTGTTGCTGCTCGCCATCGCGATATCGAACGACAGCGGCGGGCGTGAAAGTTCGAGGAGGACGTCGTCTCTTCCTTCACTGCTCGCCCACATGCTGTCGCGCACAACGAGGTGTCCTTTCGTCCCGAAGTACGTCTCCCACTCGAGCTCGACGAACTCGTTGACTACAGCGGCAAGCGGCTTGTTCGAGGTCGTCAGTCCTTCGGGGCGAGGGATCTCAATCGCCACGCGCTTGGACGACTTCCGGCTGACATCGACTTCGTGTCTCATGAGTGGCTCAGCTCGCCGCCGGAACCTCAGCTTGAAGACTGTCTCCGTCGGGTTCACCACCTGGATCACGGCCAGGCAGTGCGCGTAGTCCATGGTCTGACGCACGCCCACCGCTCGCTCGCTCGGAATACGCTCCAAGCAGCTCGGAACGAGCCAGACGGAGGCGATGGCCAGAGAAGGCAGTGCCACCGTCTCGACGGTCAGTTTGCTTTCACGAACGAACTCAGGTGGCAATGGATCAGAGTCGGTGGTGCCAATCTTGGTGGAAGAGGTGTCGCCGTACACCACCGTCCACTCTAGTTGCTCGTCATCGTCGCCGGTGGACGACTCGTCGAGATCGCTCACGCTCTGCTTGAGCCGCACGCAAAATGGTATTCGGATGGACTCGCCGCTCGCCAATGGAACTAGAGAGTCACTCGCCGATCCGAACTCGCACGTGACGACTGTGCGGTCTGTCTCGATGGCCGTAGGCGACACTGGCGCATCGCTCGATGTCAGGTTGTTCCACACCACTGCCGTCTTGCGAGCGACCCCTCGCTTCTTGACAGCGACAGCGACACGCATGTTGCGAATGGCAGGCTGCCCAATGTTGCGCATGCGGAGCTCGCAGCGCTTCGTTTCGCTCGAGTACATCGTAACCCGGACGGCGTTTCTCTGCTGGTCTCTTGCCGCCTCGCTGCCGGACTCCGTCATCGTCCCGACCTCGACCAGCGACAGCGCAGCCAGAGCGAGCTCGTCCGCCACCCGAAGCGCCGGACACGCTGGAGCGGACAGCTGGAACGAAGTCCGGACGTTGAACGCTCGGATAAAGCACCCCAGCACTCGGAAGTTCCCAACGCACAACGGCCGAACGCCCAGCACGACTGCCTTGTTCTTCTCGTACGGCGCCAGCGTCAATGAGCACGGGTAGCACTCCACATCGTTGGTGCTGGCCGCAGACGTCGCCTCGCTAGCACTGCTAGAGTCGCCCGCGTCGTTCGCGTGCGCCACCCACGCGCTCATCTGCTGGACCTCAACAGCGACGCCAAGAGGGTTGGACAGCAGTACCTGCAGCTCGACCTTCTCTCGCAGCGGGAACGCTCTGTCGTACAGCGCATCCAACTCCTCGACTTCTCCGCCGGCTCTGATCCCCGCCTTCTTCTTCCTTCGCTGCTTCTGCTTTTCAAACGGGGAGTAGAAGAAGTCCGACGCTGCGGTCGTGCTACTCGACGCATTTGAAGCACCGTCGCCATACATCTCGAGCGCGCGGGTGCGGCTCAGAAGCGGGGCGTTCACTTTGTGGACCGCCCGGAAGCGCTCAACGCGCAGGAAGGTCGAGAGTGTAGCCTGCTCGCGCGGCCGGAGCGACCCGCACTCCGCCTCGAGCACGGACAGCAGCCTCTTCTCCATCCGGACCACCTCTCCCCGTGACCGCAGGTTCCACACAGGACGCACCGCGGACAAGTCGAGCAGCGCGTGCTGCTGCTTCGTGCCGGGAGCTTTCGGACCGCCACTGCCGTAAGACATGTCGGCGCTGCTGGA
This sequence comes from Phytopythium oedochilum, assembly GCA_023338025.1. Lineage (NCBI taxonomy): Eukaryota > Oomycota > Peronosporomycetes > Pythiales > Pythiaceae > Phytopythium > Phytopythium oedochilum. The sequence continues at coordinate 11,827 of JAADXX010000292.1, read as the reverse complement.
CTCGGCCTCGCTGGCTGATCGCTCGGAGAGTAGGTCGCGCGAAGAAGAGCTGAGCTGGCCGCCGACGCCGAGCTGGTCGGACGAGCCAGCGGGCGAGACGACCGAGAAGGACCCGCCACCGCCGCTGCTCGTGCTCAGCGGGGTGCTGGCGCTGCTCGAGCTGTTGGCGCCGAAGCCGTGCGAGTGCCCGAACGACACGAACGCAGGCGACGCCTTCGTGGATATCGCGTTCACTGCGGCGGAGAGCTGCTGGCGCGGCGTGGCCAGTATGCGCGGGGTGTTGGCGATCGTCGACGACAGTGACGCCGCGGCGGACGACATGGTCGACGACGGCGAGGCGGCGAGGGAGAAGTAGCGCTTCGTCTTGGTCTCCAGGCTCGGCGGCGGGGTGAAGTACACGCTGCTCCTGGAGTACAAGCCGGCTCCATCGGGCAAGGAAGCCACGGCTCGACTGGCGACAGCAGGGCGTTGGAGGTACTCGATCGTCGGTGCCTCCAGTTGACGCCCGTAAGCATCCATCTCGGGATGCGAGCTCTTGCCCGCTTGGCCTTCCGTTGGCGATGGCGACGCGATGCTGTCGCACCACGAGAGCATCTCGAGCAGCTGGAGCGCGTATTTCCCGATCAGAAGCGCGTCGCCGAGCATTTTGGCGGCCGCGAGCAGTTGGCGGAGCACGTGGAAGCGCACGACCAGCCACGAGTCGTCCGGCGCGGCGTCACTCATCTGGCTTGCTGTCCCTGCGGGCTTCTTGCCCTTGCGGTGGTACATCGTTGTCACCTCCCACTTGGAGGCGCCGCCCTCTTTCTCAGCACCGTCATGGATCCCGAGCCGCGCGGCCGCGATACGCTCCAGCAAGAGCGCGGCCTGCAGGTCCTTCCGGCGCTGGGGCGGCGACTCGGGGGAGAGCAGGTTCGTGCCGACGGCGGCTGAGTTCGCCGAGCTCCGGTGGAGCAGCACGGCAGCCGCGTCGTGCAAGAAGAAGGCCATGCGCCGGCGGTGGCCCAGCAGCTCGAGCATCCTGCTGCCTTGGACGAGGAACTCCACCTGGCGCTGGGCCGACAGCTCCGGGAACAGCGCGAGTCCGCGGTCGAGCGCGTCCCAGAGCAGGCGCTTGACCCAGATGCTCTCCTTGACGCGGTCGATCCCCGTGACCGGCGCCGAGCTTGACGGAGCTGACGACGGCGGCGACGGAGCGGACAGCTGGTTCGCGACTGCGACGTAGTACCAACCGACCTTCTCGATGAGCGAGCACTCGAGGTCGGTCGTGCCCGCGCGCGCGTAGAGCGCGACGGCCTCGGACGTCTTCTCGACGATCTCGACCAGGAACCGGTCCTGGGCCTCCAGGTACAGGCAGTAGATGTATCCCTCCAAGGCTGCGGCGAGCCAGAGCGCGTCTCCCGGCGCGCCGCCGCTCCGCCGCTCCTCCTCCCTGAGCAGGTCTATGGCGGCCAGGTAGTGCTCCATCGCGTCGGGCACGCACGCGACCATGGCCGCGTAGTCGCCACAGAGCTTGCGCTGGCGTGCGATCTGCCGCTTGCGGCCGCGCGCGTCGCTGATTGTCGCCGACCCGATGCTGGAGGTGGAAGCGGAGATGGAGGAGGAGATGGAGGAGGAGGAAGGCGGCTGTGAGGCAATCAGCGGCGCGGAGCTGGCGTGCTGCGCCTGCGAGGGTTCGACGTTCGTGTCGAGCAGGAAGCTGGCGGCGGCCGGCGCGTCTGCTCTCGGCTGCTGCAGCTGCTGCATGGCCCCGCGGACGGCGCCCTCGAGCGAGAGGAGGACGGTGACGGCCAGGTCGTCGAGCACGGCGCGCAGGTGGACGCTGACGGTGGACTCCCCGCCGTCGAGGTCCTGGCGCGCGGGGAACATGACGAGGTCGGGTATGGCGCCGCACTGGTCGACGGTCGCGCGGTCGAAGCGCGGCTCGAAGGCGAAGCACTTGCGCACGAGCAGGCCCGGCAGGTGGCGCACCGACTGCGCGAACTGGTCGAAGGCGGCGCGCAGGTCGGGCGTCGCGGGGCAGTGGCAGAGCCCGATGACGCCCAGCGGCCGGTTGCACGCGTGCGCGTCCTCGCCGTCCACGTTCTCCAGCCGCTCCGTCGTGGCCGCGAAGCGCAGGCGCAGCGCGCCGGGCCCGCGCCACGAGAAGCGCCGGAAGGGCGACAGCTCGGCCGCGTAGTTGCCCGGCCGCGTCAGGCTCGCCACCGGCAGCTCGCAGTGCGCGCGCAGCAGCCGCACGTACGCCGCGAACGCGTGCGGCGGCGTGCCGCCCACCGGCGCCACGTACACGAGCAGCTCGCCGTTGCGCGTCCAGCGCGGCATGTTGCCGCTCGTGTGTATCCTTGTTCTGTTTCCTTGGGGAGCTCATCTGTTAGATGTTGGTATCTCGTCCGCGCTCTTGGGGACTGTAAATTGAGATATGTATCGGTTAATTGTTTGAAAATATAAGCATACACAAGTGCATACACAAGACGGGGCTCACTGAGAAAAAGGCGATCGCGGAGGCGATGGCGACCGAGGCGGCGACGGCGCTGTACGTGCCGCTCAAGAAGCGGCGCGCGGCGCAGGCGGAGCAGCTGCGCAAGCGCCGGCGCGCACTGCAGGAGCGGGTGCGGCAGGCGCGCGAGAGCGACGGCAGCGAGGCGGAGGAGGAGACGACGGCGGCGGCGGCTGAGGGGGCGGCGAGGGAGAAGGGCGACGGCGACGGCGACGGCGACGGGGACGGCGCGCGGCGGGAGGCGACGACGGACGAGAGCGACGCGCGCGAGGCCGACGCGCCGGCGCCGGTGCCGCGGTCGAGCGTGAGCCTGCTGGACCAGGCGTACGAGCTGCGCAAGCGGCTGGAGGCCGAGGGCGTGAACCAGGCCAAGGTGCAGAAGGACGCGCAGGAGGTGACGATGCTCAAGGAGGCGAGCTACGTGCAGAAGGCGGCGCTCGTGTCGGCGCACGAGCGCGCCGAGGGCATCCGCTACGACAAGCCCATGGCCACGACCTGGCGGCCGCCGCGCGCGGTCGCGGCCATGACGGAGGACGAGCGCGACGCCGTGCGCAGCAAGTGGCACATTCTGGTGGATGGCGAGGACGTGCCGCCGCCCATCAAGTCGTTCGAGGCCATGCGGTTCCCGCCGGCCATCCTTGCGGCGCTCAAGGCCAAGAACATCTCGCGGCCGACGCCGATCCAGGTGCAGGCCATCCCGTGCATCCTCGCGGGCCGCGACCTCATCGGCATCGCGTTCACGGGCTCGGGCAAGACGGTCGCGTTCACGCTGCCGCTCGTCATGCTGGCGCTCGAGGAGGAGAAGAAGCTGCCGATCGTCGGCCGCGAGGGCCCGTTCGGCATCATCGTCGGGCCCTCGCGCGAGCTCATGCGCCAGACCTTCGACGTCGTCGCGCACTTCACGACGCACCTCTTCCGGGCCGGCTTCCCCGAGCTGCGCAGCCTGCTCTGCATCGGCGGCGAGGACAAGCGCGCGCAGTCGGAGCTGCTGTCGCGCCGCGGCGTGCACATGGTCGTGGCCACGCCCGGCCGGCTCAACCACTTCCTCAAGCTCAAGGAGATGAACCTGCGCCTGTGCAAGTACATTTGCCTGGACGAGGGCGACCGCATGCTCGACCTGGGCTTCGACGAGGAGGTCGCCACGACCTTCAACCACTTCTCGGGCCAGCGCCAGACGCTGCTCTTCTCGGCCACCATGCCGCAGAAGTTCCAGGACTTCGCCAAGGACGTGCTCGTCCGCCCCGTGCTCGTCAACGTTGGCCGCGCCGGCGCCGCCAACCTGGACGTGATCCAGGAGGTCGAGTACGTCAAGCAGGACGCCAAGATCGTGTATCTGCTCGAGTGCCTGCAGAAGACGGCGCCGCCCGTGGTCATCTTCTGCGAGCGCAAGGGTGACGTGGACGACATCCACGAGTACCTGATCCTCAAGGGCGTCGCGGCCGCGTCCATCCACGGCGGCAAGGACCAGGCCGAGCGGAACGAGGCCATCGACGAGTTCAAGAGCGGGCGGAAGGACGTGCTGATCGCGACGGACGTGGCGGCCAAGGGGCTCGACTTTCCCGACATCAAGCACGTCATAAACTTCGACATGCCGGCCGAGATCGAGAACTACGTGCACCGCATCGGGCGGACCGGCCGCTGCGGCAAGACGGGCGTCGCAACCACCTTCATCAACAAGAGCGTCCCGGAGAGCGCGCTGCTGGACCTCAAGCACCTGCTCATCGAGGCCAAGCAGACCGTGCCGCCCGTGCTGCGCGCGCTCGAGGACCCGTACACGGACGTGGTGGCGGACGGCGCCAGCGGCCTGGCGAACGCGACGGGCACCAAGGGCTGCGCCTTCTGCGGCGGCCTGGGCCACCGCATCACGGACTGCCCCAAGGTCGACTCGCAGGTGCGCAAGATTGGCGCCGGCCGCCGCGACCTGCTCGCCGGCAAGAGCGAGGGCTACGGCGGCGACGCGCTCGGCTAACGCGCGCCAGTTGGGCGAGCGTGCGCTGTCGGATAATATATATCGGTGACAACAGCCACAAGACAGCAAGGTGCGCGTGGCGTGGGTCTCATGACTGACTCGGATCGTGCTGGTGACCGTGCTGGTGCCTAGAGGATCGGGGCTGGCAGCTATTCCAGGCGCGCGTTTCTCCATCGGAACGAGGCGCGGGATGCTCCTGCGCCGCTATATTTACCGTCCCCTCCCACCACGTCTCGCCCGCTGCCAGCCCGCCCGCCCGCCTCGGAGCGAGACATGGGCATGGGTTCTGCAGCGTCTCGCAGCTGGACGCGCTTCTGGACGCGGCGCGAGCGGCGGCTGCTGCTCCTGGGGCTCGACGCCGCGGGCAAGACGACCATCCTGTACCACATGCGGCTGGGCAAGGCCATCGCGAGCATCCCGACGCTCGGCTTCAACGTCGAGACGGTCAAGTACGACGGCCTCAAGCTCCACCTCTGGGTGCGCTCGCGGTCTCTCCTCGGCCTGCTGCTGCTGCTTATTGGGCACTGGACAGTGTCGCTGACAGCGTCGAGACCGCGCAGGACGTGGGCGGCCAGGACTCGCTGCGGCCGTACTGGCGCCACCACTTCACCGGGACGCAGGGCATCATCTTCGTCGTGGACAGCGCGGACGAGAAGCGCCTGCCGCTCGCGGCCGCCGAGCTCCACGGCGTGCTCATCGACGCGCAGCTGCAGGTAAGCTCCGGGTGGCGTCCATGAGTGCGGCTGGCTCACCTGACTGGGCCTGGGAACTGACGGCATGGGACCGGTCGTGCAGGACGCGAGCCTGCTCGTGGTGCTCAACAAGCGCGACCTGCCCAAGGCGCTGCCGGTGGCCGAGCTCACGCGCGCGCTGGGCGTCTCGGAGCGCTGCGAGGCGTCCGGACGCCAGTTCTCCGTGCAGCCGGCGGTCGCCACGAGCGGCGAGGGGCTGCGCGAGGGCCTCTCGTGGCTCTGCGACCGCATGGCGCCCATGTGACGCGCTATAATACAGCACCCAGCACGTTGTAGCCACGCTCGCGGCTCCCTCCTCCCTCCTCCCTCCTCCCTCCAAGCGGATGCGTTCGCGCGAGGCGGTCGACGCGAGCAAGACGGCGCGGAGCGGTCTATTTACTACTTACACACCCTGCGGCGGCGGCGGCGGATCGACCGGGCGAGCTCTGGGCTAACTACTGGCTCGGCTCGCGGCCCCGTCAGTGCACGCGGAACTTGTCGCTGTCCCAGTCGCGCGCGAAGGCGACGCCCTCGAACTTCTTGGCGCCCGGCAGCTCGGTCTCGTCCAGCAGCACGTTGCCCGCGAGGTCGAAGACCATGATGAAGGACGTCTGGGACTGCTCGGCGTCGATCTCGACGCTCTTGATGGCCACGATGACCGAGTCGTCAGACCGCGGGAGGAACTTGAAGGACGAGAAGCCGCGCAGCGGCGTGACGACGCCGACCTCGCGCACCTCGATGCTGCTGAAGTCCTCGCTGGCGACGACGAGCTTGTTGGACCCGCGGCGCTCGTCCTCCGCGTCGTTGTACGCCTCGGTGCTGACGCGGCGCGGCAGGATGAACCACTGGCGGTGCACGCTGCTCCACTCGATGGCCTCGTGCACGACGTAGCCCGGGTAGTCGCAGCCGAGCGCCGTGCGCACGCGCGCGAAGTTGGCGGTCCAGTCCTCGTGGCGCACGTCGCCGGCCGCGTCCATGACGGCGACCCAGAGGTTGCTGTCCGTGATGACGTTGCCGTCATTGTCCGTGAACTCCTTGCCAACGCTGCCCATGAACAGCTCGCCGTCCTTGACGGTGGCCCACTCGTGCTTCTGGCCCTTGCCGTTCAGCCCGTCGCCCTCCATGACGATGTGCGCCGGGATGGCCTGGATCGGCTTGGCGCCCTCGAAGTTCTTGAGCCGGTACACGATGCCCGTGCGGTCGTCGAACGACAGCAGCTGGCCGCCGAACCACGCGAGCTCGCTCAGCTCAAAGCCGCGCCCGGCCTCGTTCATGGCGGTCGAGAACCGCTGCTCCTCGCCGAACGAGACCGAGTACGCGTCCCGCTTCGGCCCGGGGCCGCTGCCGTCGCGCGCCACCTTGAGCGTCGCGTGCAGCAGGAACGAGTGGAACGTCGGCTTGTTGCTGTTGGCGCCGTCGTCGCGCGACTTCTTGTCCAGGTCCGCGACGATCACGAGCCCGAACGAGTCGGGCCGCACCATCGGCTCCGGCTCGGGCCGCTCGCGCCGCAGCCGCGTGCTCGGCCGCGCCTCCTCCTCCTCGTAGTCGTCGAAGCCGCGCCGCGCGGGCGCCATGGGCGCGGGCACGGCCGCCGCTTTGCCCGTGTCGGCCGCCCCGTGCCGGAAGTTGGTCGCCATGGCGCCGATACTGTTGGCGCCGCCGCCGCCGCCGCCGCCGCCGCTCTTCAAGAGGCTCGAGTTGGACAGCGAGACGACCGAGAAGACGACGAGCGCCACGAGCGCCAGCAGCGCGCGCGAGCTCAGGCGCATGGCCGAGAGCGCCGACGCGGACGGCGGCAGCGACAGGCCGCCGAGCGAGCCGCCGCCGCCGCCGCCCGGGCCGGACGCGGACGCGGACGAGAGCACGGAGCGCGGGTCGGACCACATGGGCTCGTCCTCGATGGAGCTCACCTTGCGCTTCTTCCTGTCCGCGCACTGCAGCGGAAGCAGCATGCACGCCGACGGGAGCGCGCGGATTCGGGAGTAAGTAAGGTAAGTTACCGCCGCGGGTGGGAGGCGGGCGGGGCGCGCACGCAATTAGACTTGGCCCCAGTATACTCCGGCTCAAGGAATATCCTCTCACACACAAGTTGCAGCGACGATCGCACGAGCAACTGTACGTACGGTACGCAAATAGCTACCTTCTTCGAAAATATCGGCGGATTGATCGAAGTGCGTATTTTCAGCCAATCGTAGGACTATAAATAGACCCGTGGACCAATCGCAGGCGAGAACGGGCCAGACTGACTTTTTTGCGCGGCGCACTGTTCGGCACGGTAACAGTACTCCTCTCCTCTCCTCCCCAACGGTGTGTTAAAGTCAAAAGCCAATACTGGAGTACCTGGCAGCTATAATGGCGGGAAGCAAGCACGAGGAGGTGGCGGCGCTCGAGGCGCTGCGCGACTCGTCCGCCGAGCTGGTGCGCTACCTGGACGCCATGGACGCCAAGCTCGCGCAGATGAACGAGCAGAACGAGCGTACGCGCCGCTATAACTGTCGCTGCTCTCCTACAGAGGACGCTGACGCTCTCTCTCTCGCTACTATTGGGGCAGTGTCGCTGCGGGTGCTCGAGAACTGGGCGAGCGTCCTCGCCATCTCCAAGGTCGCGGCGGCGGCGGCATCAAGCGACGCGCCCTCATTACGCAGCGAGCTCGTGCGCACGTCGCTGTAGTAGGCTATTTATGCCAACAGGATCGGGAACAAGACTGCATTGCTCGCTTGCTGGCTCGCTTGCTCGCTCGTTTGGACGCCTTATTTCCGGAGAGCGCTGGCTGCGTGGGATAAGAATACGGTGCGAAACCCTGGGGCGGGAGCATGGCGCGACCGCAGTCGCAGTTGCAGAGCTTCGTCGCCAACCGCGCGCAACGGAGGAGCGGCGATGCGCAAGAACGGGTTCGCCACGCCCTTCTCGCGCGACCAGGTCACGAGCTGGGTCGTCCAGCCGCTGATCGTCGCGGTGCGTCCGTCCGGCCGTCCTTCCGTCCTGCGCATGGAGCTCGCCTCTCGTAGGACTCACAGCGCTGCTCTCCGCTACAATAGGCGTTCGTGGCGTTCGTGGCCGCGCTGCTGGGCCGCGACAAGGTAACTGGGCCGCGACCGGATGCCGGCAGGCTATATAACACGGGGAGCTGACCGTGCGACCGCAGTGCATCGGCATCCTGGTCCCGTACGCGGCGCTGGTGCTGTCCGCGCTGTCCGCGTGGTTCCTGTGCGAGGTCCGCGACTCGGCCGAGCCGGTGCGTCGCTCTGCAGCCGCGGGCTCTTCCGATACACCGGCGCGGACTGACTAACAGCTGCTTGTCCGGCGTCCAGCGGCCGGCGTCGGCGCTCTCGTGTCTGCGGCTGCCGCACAAAGAGACGCGCTACTGCACGATCTGCTGCAAGACGAGTCCGGGGCTGGACCACCACTGCTCGTGGCTCAACACGTGCATCGGCGAGCGCAACTACGAGGCGTTCTACTGCCTGACGCTCGCGGCGACGCTGCAGACGGCGCTGCAGACCGTCGTCGGCGTGCTCATGAGCACGCTCTGGCTCGACGAGGTCAAGCGCAACGCGGCGTCCTCGGACTGGCACCTGGCGCTGGCCGTGCTGCTCTGGCTGCACAACGCGTGCGCCTTCTCGCTCGGCAGCTCGTACCTGCTGCTCGCGGGCTTCCACACGTACCTGCTCTGCGTCGGCACGGGCACCTACGACTTCATCCTCGAGAACGGCAGCGAGGGGCTGTGCGCGCGCTTGCTCAAGTGCAACTGCCTGCGCCGCGCCAAGCGCAACAAGCCGGCCAAGCGCAGCCACGTGCGCGCCGCTGGTGACGACGACGAGCCGATTGCTGCGGTCCCCGGCCCGGCGAGCGGCGGCAAGCTCTCGCGGCGCGGGTCGCCCACGGCGGCGGCCAAGGCGGCCATGCAGGCGGGCGCGGGGCCCAAGCTGCTGGTTGGCGAGTCGGCCGGCAAGTGGAAGGCGCCGGCGGTGGCGCTATCCGCGGTGGCGGCGGCCGACAAGGCCAAGCAGAGCGAGGCGCGCGTGGAGGTGAACCTGAACGAGAGCGAGGGCATCGTCCAGCAACAACAACAGCAGCAGCGGCAGCAGGACAGCAAGATGGACATGTGACGTGGTCGCTTTGCGGCCAAGGCGGTGTATTCGAGGGCGTCAGAGCGGTCGAGAAGGCCCCGCGTCGGACGATGGTGTTGAAGTGATGCAGCCATCTGAAGTCATGCGTGATCGCAGGTCTATTTAGTCGCTTTTCAATAAATTTTATGAGCATTTTAGTTGATGAAAGTATCCCTCATCTTCAATCAATGTAGTGTTCACATTGATTTCAGCAGGTCTTTCCAAAGCCTAGTCTCATTTCAACGACTATCACTTTAAAGAAACAAAGCATAACCGTATGTTGATTGGCTACTGTAGGCTGCAATCCTGCTCCACGATTGGCGGAAATCGCTTGTCTTGCGCGTTGTATGTCCCTCCGAGTGATTGGCTGTCGGACTTCAGTGGCTCGGGCCGGAACGCCGCCGCGCGCGGCGCCGACGGCTAGAGCTGCAATCGTTCAGGACGTCGTCGGGCAAACTGCTTTTCAACCTTAAACAAGGTAGGCGGCGCTCTCTCTCTCTCTCTCGCTCGCTCTCTATGTGTGCATCCAGACAGACGCTTACGCGCTCGTGCTGCGTCCGGCCAGATGCGTCACGTTGCTGCCTACCTGCTGTGTGTGCTCGGCGGAAACGCCTCCCCGTCGGTCGCTGACATCGAGAAGGTCGTCTCGTCCTTCGGCGGTGAGGTCGACGCCGAGAAGGCCGCGCTGCTGGTCAAGGAGCTCGAGGGCAAGAACATCGAGGAGGTGGTCGCGGCCGGTAAGGAGAAGCTCGCGACCGTCTCGGTCGGCGCCGCCCCCGCCGCCGGCGCTGCCGCTGGTGCCGCCGCTGGCGCTGCCGCCGCGGCCCCGGCCGCCGCGGAGAAGGAGGAGGAGGAGGAGGCCGACCTTGGCGGCGGCATGGACATGTTCGGCGGCGAGGCCGACTACTAAGCGCCGAGCGTGTCCGGGCCCGACTCCAGGGCGGCGCGAGTAGAGAGAGCGGCCGTGAGCGCGGCCAGTAGGCGCGCCTCGAGCGCTCGCTCTGTGACCGCAACGTAATTGAGAAGCACGTCCTCCAGCCGGAGAGACGCCGTTGTTTCGCACACAGCAACTCGCGCCGCTACTTGTTGGTCTGTCGAGTTATCCCGTGTCTGGTTTGGTCGGGTGCACAGCGTCACGGGGGTCCCAGGAGAACAGGTCCACAGTCTGAAGGTCCGCAGTCTGAAGGCCCGCAGGTCCGCAGGTCGGCTCCAATAGCGCGCGCGCCTCGTCACGCAACGAGGCGTCGCTAGCCCAGCAGATTGGCGCTCACGCGACGGCAGACGCCGGCCCAGCCGACGGCCGAGATGGCGCCGAGCGGGAAGCCCGGGAAGGCCATGAGCCGTTCCAGCGGCAGCATCAGGCCCTGCGGCAGCTCCGCGAGCGGCTCGTTCCAGTAGTACAGCATCACGGCGCCGAGCAGCAGCGGCTGCTCCCAGTCCCCAGTCGGTCAGGCCCTGCTATCGCATCGCGCATGCGGCCAGGAGATGGAGCGGAATGGAGTCCACGCACCGTTCGCGCGCGGTCGATCTGCTTCTGCAGCTGCGTCGGCGCGCTGGCCGCCATGCGCGCCACTGTCCAAGGCGTCAGGCGTCGATAGCATCCATCGGTAGTATCGGAAGCACAGACCGAGAGCGAGGACGCACCCGCGAGCTCCTGCATCTGCTTCTTGAGCGTGTTCATCTTGCGCGTGGCCTTGGCCTGCTCGACGAACATGTCGACCGAGCTGAGCCGGTTGGCGACGCGCACCTGCTCGTTGTACGCGGCCAGCAGCGCCTGCTCCTCGGGAGACAGCTGCGACCCGCGGCGAGACCACAGGCGCATCAGCAGGTCCATGAGCAGCACCGCGCTGGCGATCAGCAGCACGTCCGCGCACCGCAGCCGCGCCACCTCGAGCGCCATCGATGCCGACCTCCGCGTAGTCAGTCACTCTGTGCGCTCCCATTCCCCCACCACGGTGATCCTCAGCATCGCACTTTGACGGAGCATTCCTGTGGGCAACGTACTTTGTCGAAGGTATTTATCACACTTTTACGGAGCTTTCTTGTAGTATTCGTACCTTATCGATCTTATGCAGTAGCTCTTAGTATCGCACTTTTACGGAGCATTCCTGTAGACATCGTACTTTGTTAAGCATAGGCTGTAAACCTATATCGTACTTTTACGGAGCTTTTCAGTAGTTATCGTACCTTGTCGGATGATTCAAATACGCCACACAATCGCACTTTGTTGGAGCATTCCGGAAGCAATCGTACCTTATCGAGCGTAAACAGTAGACATGTATCGCACTTTTTCGAAGCATTACTGTAGTAATCATACCTTCTAGGAGGTATTTAGTATGGGGCGGGTCGCAGCGCTTCTCTTTCTGCGACTAAAAAAGAGGAGTGCGGTCGCAGCGACAGCACAAACACATCTAATTTTTATGTGGCCAACGTAAATTACTGTTGCCGGCCCAACCACAACAGAATCTCTCAAGCGAGCATGACGACACGGATGGAATGGACGGATGAGCTCGAGGAGTCGCTGTTG